>JAIUZE010066265.1:0-69007 GCA_022085475.1 Heliosperma pusillum
CCCAAAATGAGTTACATTCCATATTTTGAAACTAAGTTGGCACGGGAACAACAAAATATTTCTAACAATAAAACATTACAAATTTTAAAATTTGTTCCACAACAAACTAAAAAAAATACATTCATTCTCTTGCCCACGATGGTATTGTTACGCTTGATTGACTTGGCATTTTAGTGTTGGAATTGTGAATGGCTGACGATGTAGCTTGAGTGGTGGATGAATTTAGATGTGCACTTGCATATTTTTCCTTTTCAGCTCTCCTTTTGGCCGCTTTCAATCTACCTTCTTTTGACCATTCTGAGGTGCCTAGAGGTCGTCCTTCAACATTTGTTGGTTTTGAAGGGGCAGGTGGATTTTTGCAGGTCCTTTTAGAGTGGCCTGCTTGTCCACAATGACTGCATTTGTTGGCTCTTTTAGGTCTCTTTACATACTTACTTTGCTCCTCCCCTGCTTCCCTTCTTCTCTTTTTAGCAGAAGGCCTTCCTGGCATTTTTCTCAATGGCGGCGGAAGAGGTTCATTCATATTTGTTTTCTCCCACTCATGTACTCCTGGCATTGGACTCACTATAGGCTCATAAGCCATCACATACCTCATCTTTGTGTAAGCTTCATCTACAAAATCTTCAGGATCTAAACGTTGTTTTAGAATCACCCCCATTGCATGAGGGCATGGGAGACCAGTTAGATTCCAATGGTTGCAGTCACAAGTGTGCTCTTTTAAATTCACCCTTCATGTTTTTCCTTTTAAGTCAACCTCAAACCTATCTTCATTTGCTGAATTCACCCCAGCATACCTGGACTCATCTCCTCCCCATTTTAGGTACTTATCTGCATATGGCATCAACCTTCCTTCATACTTCACCACACCCTCCCTCTTGCCACAATTTCTTTTCATTACGTATCGTCTCATCCACTCCATGTGTGTTAAAATTGGTTTGTCTCTTGCATCCTTCAAAACAGCATTGAATGTCTCACATAGGTTATTAAGAAGCATGTTGGACTTGCTACTTGTGCCAAAAGCATGTCTTGACCAATGCTTTGCTGGAATATCATTCAAGTAAGTCCATGCTTCATTGGACAGAAATTTGATTCCTTCCATATGAGAGTCAAATTCAGCCTACATGTATGTAAGTTATGGTCAAAAGTCAAAACATATACTTATAAGTGAGAATAGTATATAAGAAGCATGTGTATATATAGCTACATAAGTGAGCAGTTGTACCTTTGTGTTAGCTCTAGCAGCCATCCAGAATGCATCTTTGAACACTTGCCCACCAAAACTAAGTTTGAAGTTTGCCCATATATGTCTCACACAAAACCGAATTTCTCCTTTAGGCACGACATATTTCAGGGCATCTATGAGACCTTTCTGTCTATCAGACATGAAGGTCATCCCTTCTCCATCCTCTCTCCCAATGTCACTTGATAGAAGCTCAATGAACCACCTCCATGTGTCTGCATTTTCAACTTCTACTACTGCCCAAGCCACAGGGTATATATTGTTGTTTCCATCTTTGCCTACCGCTACCAAACACATCCCTGGATAGGCACCTTTCAAATGGCAGCCATCAATGCCTAATATAGGCCTACACCCCTTTGCAAAACCCTCCTTACAAGCCCCCAAGCATACATAAATCCTCTTAAAATATATAGGGGGTCTCTCTATATTGTCACATACAACAAATGCGGAAGACCCCTGGTTGTATTTCCTTATAGCCGCTGCATAGTCCCAAACCTTTGCATATTGCTCTCTTCCATTTCCATAGATTACTAACTTTGCTCTAGCTCTAGCAAGCCAACATTTTACATATCTAACATGTACATTAAGCTCTTTCAAAACATGATCTCTAAAGTTCTTTAACTTCCAATCAATATTTGTCCTCCAAAACTCTAAAAACTTTTCTGCCAAGTACTCTGATGATACTTTTCTATTGTATTTTGACATGGGACACTTGTGCTTTAGGTTTAAAGTTCGTATTTGAAAGGTTTCTTGTCCATCTAATTTAACAGCATACACTCTAAACCCACACTCATTCTTCTTATCACAATTACATCTACCAAGTCTAGATCTCTTAGCATTCCATGGACATTTGCATCTATATTTGCAATAAGCAGTCACTTTTGCACTACCATTATGACCATAGTAAAAGTCATATCCATTCTCAACACTATGACTAATCAAAGCTTTCCTAAACAATTGGACATTTGCAAATTTCAATCCTTGACTTAAGTGCACAGGTTTTTTAAATTCTATATCAGGGTTGAAAGTATGATAAGGATCTACCTCATTGTCTGATCCTTGCAAACTTCTTAAACCATCTGACTCATACTCTTCTTCTGCATTTACATCCTCTTCCAAATCATCCACACCCCATATATGTGCTTTATGTGCACCCGTCTCACCGTCAGAACTAGACCTGCCCAACCTTAAACATTGCTCAACATTATCTATCAACCCACTTCTGTTACCGTCATCAAACAAGTCATCCACATCATTAAAATCTTCTTCACCCACCTGCCACTCTATATCACTAATGTTAATATCACTATCATCTGAATCACTACAATGAAAGTCTTCTTCATCAGTACTTTCCGCTCTTATTATCAGCTCAACATCATTTGTTGTACTTGTGATCTTCCTTTTTTCTCTAGTTTTGGCCAATTTTTTCTTTGTTACAACCACCTTAAATTGCCCATTACTAGTCTTTGATAGCCCCTGCCCTTGAGTATTCCTTTTTCCAATGCTCTTTTCTTTATTCGATCACTTCCACATTGTCAATAAAGTTTATCTGCCTCTTTATTGGTAACTTCTCACGCAATTCTAAGGACCTTGAAGAGATATTAGGAGGTTGTTTTTGGATTGCAGGAACAAATGAGGTTGAGGTTGTTAGTGTTGAAGGACTAATAGGTTTCTCTGCATATTTAATCACTTTGTGTCTAGGGCCTATAAGAGAATATGCTTTGTTTGAAGGGAGAGGTAGTATAGGAGCTGAAAATGTGGGCTTTAGAATAAGATTTGAAGAAGGCTTTAAAGTGGGTTTTGAAGTACACATTAAAGTGGGATGTGAGCCTGACATTGAAGTGGAAAGTAGTGTGCTTGGGACCACATTTGCTCTTTTTGTTCTAGGTGAATGCTGGGTACTTGATGAAGGAGAAGGAAATGGTTGAATTAAATACACACATACCATACCAAACTTATCCCTAGACTTCAATAAATTCACCACATCATACTCAGATATAAGTCTTCTTTTACCCATAGTAAGACTCAACCCAGGTGTCTTGTACCATATTTCACTTTCCCTACCCATCAATTTCTGAGATATTTCTCTCAAAAACTTTACATTTATGGCATTACTTGACAAACCACAATTCAAATTTACAGCTCCTCCAATATATTCAATTATTCCCTTTACGAAATCAAATTTACCCTTGTAATACACTCTAAGATTAACTTCAAATGATTTAGGGTACATTCCTATAAGTTAACAACATGTAATTAGGGTGAACAATATTCAAACAACACAGACGGATTAAAAATAAAAAAGCAAATTACTGAAATTAGGGTTTATATCAAAAGCTCAAATTAATGAAAGAACACAATTAGGGATACAAAAAAGGAAAAAAAAAAGAAAGAAAACTTACTGGAATTGGTCTTGATAGCAGTTGCGTTTTGTTAATTCGTGAATATGTCGAGCGTGTACATGAATGGAGCAAGTGTGAATGAGGGTGAATGGTGATTATGAGTTAGGCGTGGTTAATTTTGGGTGGGATGATAATGAATACTGGGTAAGTAAAGAAGTTAAAATTAATTGGGAATATGAGATATAAGGAAAGGGCATAATGGTAATGAATTATCATATCTCACTAGCATATAAAAAAAGTATCAATATTTAGAACAAAACCAATAATTAGGCAGTAATTTTGTAAAAACAACTTATTAGGTAGTAACTTTGAAAAAGTGTAACATATTAGGTAGTAATTGTCAATTTATCCAAAAAATAATAATAATAAAAACTTGGATACTTACATAATTTCATAAACGCTGTTGGTAATGATATTTATAACGTAAATCAATTATTCATACTATATTAGTTACGGAAAAACATAGACACGTTGGGGAAAAAAAAAAAGATAAACTCAACGATGATTTTTATAGAAGAACCCTTAAAAATTTTAAAAATAAATCTAATGATGGGTTTTTTGTTTATAAATTAAGTAGATCTAAATTACATGAAAAATAATGAAATACTCATGAAAAGTTGTACATTTTTCAGAGTTAATAAAATAAAATATTTCATTTAACATTAAATTGATACAAGAAATTGTATCGTGATGAAAAAAATTGAAATACTCTAGAAAATCGTGTTTCTTTTAATTCAAATGTGAAAAAAATTGCACGGACTTAAGGAAAACTTCAATCTCATTTTTAAATATTTATTTATGCATTTTCTTAAACTGATGATTATTCGATCCGGTTGATTTAAAACTAGTTTTATGTTGGATTTTGTTTAGATTAATTAGTGGAACATATTTACGAATACATTTTTGTACAAGTATAAAACTAGTCTAAAAAAATTGCGATTCCATTTATGAATTTACGTGTTGAAAAAAGAAAAGAAAAACTAGCCTATAACGGTGGGTATATAAACAGGGGAAGTTTAATACCGAAATCAAAAAGATTTCCCAAATCGCGAAGCCCTAACTACCAAATTAGATGAATCAATCGATTGAAAGGTACGAATATCTTGAATTATCAAATTGAAAACTTAACTATGATTGTCGATAGATAGATAGATGTTTTATACTATATAATTACGTAATTGTGTAATTGTTCAAAAAAAAATACAGGAAAAGAATGTCAGAGATGATGACAACGGCGACGACAAATCCTTCTAATGAATCAACGGAAAGTAATAGAAGCAGGAGAGATTCTACTACTAGCAACTCTGAGTATGTCTATTTTATAGACTTGTTTAATTTTATAATTCGAGAGTATTTCTTCTTAATTGCGTAATTCGACTAATCATGCTTAATTTGAGTAATTTTTGTATAATTACAATTAATTGAGTAATTTGAGTTTTTTTTTTGCTTAATTGTATAATTCGAGTACTATGTAATTTGAGTAATTTTGTGTAATTATGCTTTTAAGTGTGTAATTCGAGTTTTTTGCTTAATTGTGTAATTTGAGTACTTTTTCTTGCAGCTTGAGCGATAATGGTGCACATGGCTCCTCTAGTTCACCTCCACTTAAGCGACCCCGTCTTCCTACTATGTGCGTTTTCTTGTCACTTTTCTATTTTTCCATTTATTTATGATTCTTTAATGCTTTGTTAAACTCTATGATCTAAATTATCCTTGTTAACAACCAATTACCAGAAGCATGATATATAAAATGATTTTTCTTTAATGACCTAAATATCAGTATTGACGGAATTGATATCACAAACATGTCGGACGATGAGTATATTGACTGGTTCATCTCATTGGCGATGCCGGACTCTTCACAACCAAAAGTTAATTATGATGAGCTTCGTAATAGAGACAAGACTTATGCTAAACTTGTTCTGGCGTATTACAAAGAGAACACGGTTTTCTCCTCAACCCTACTATATATCTTCAGTACGTTTCCACCTATTTTGTCATTCCTGGTTGATTTTAATTTGGTTTTTATTTCATATAAACTAGGGCAATGATTATGAATTAACAAGAATTAGGTCTATGCTCCCGTTCCCACCTCGACAGGGGAGTTCGCAAGGCGGGACTCATTTGAACTTTTTTGCTCATCCGACCGGATATGACGAACCGGAATATCTTTTCTATGGTGAGCTGCAGCACAGGCCCATAGACCCTCAAGTTGTGGACTGTTACGTGTTTCCTCTTGGGACTCATGCTGGTATTCTTCTTCAAAAATTTGTTGCATCTTATCTGCTATGCTCAATATATATATTCTATACGTTGATTTGGATTTTGGTGGTGAACTTGTGTCTCATTTTACAGGTATAGATTTCATATTACATCCTCCACATATTGTTTGCCCGGATTGCGATGCAATTGGCCGCTATGAGTTGCCTGATGATGATGATTATCTGTAATAATAGTTGAATACTTGTAGTATTATTGATTAATTGATTCCTCGAGTATTATTGCACGTTAAGCATCGGCTAGGGTAAAGAAACTATCAATTTTTTTGGAAAACGATTTTTAGTAACTTTGTTAAATAAAAGAAAAGTATAGGGGTCTTTATATGATGTTTTTTTTATGAGTAAATTAATAATTACTCTCTTATAAGTTTCACTTTTCTAAATTTACTCCCTTATAAGTTGTTTTACTAAAATTACTCCCTTAAAGATCACTTTTATCAAAAATTGCTTCAAAACTCCAATTTAAGTTACTTATTTCGTCTGTTTTTGAACTCCCCCTCCATTTGTCTACATAGTTTTACCTTTCAAAGTATAGATTGGCTAATGCACAAACGAAATAAGTTCAAAAATAGATAAAATAATTGACTTAAATTGTAGTTTTTAAGCAATTTTTGATAAAAATGATTTTTAAGGGAGTAATTTTAGCAAAACAACTTATAAGGGAGTAAATTTAGAAAAGTGAAACTTATAAGGAAGTAATTATTAATTTACTCTTTTTTTATTGTCAACTGTTTAACACGAGAGTTTTTGTTTGATTGTTGATCAGTTGTGTCAGCATTTTATACTTGGTGAAGTTTTTGTATGCACAAGTTTGATGTTTTGTAAGACCATCCCCAAGCAGAAGTCGCACTAACTAGGTCGCGACCCGATTTTACTCTTAATCTCACCTTAATTATCTTGACTTACTTTTACCCTCCCAAGCAGAAGGTCACGACCTAGGTAATCAACTCAATCACTTTCCACTTCACAATCCATACTATATACTTATTTTATTGTTTTTATATTGTTCAACCAATAAAAATTGTCCACCTAGTAGGTCACTAAGGTGGTCAATTTTGTTCCACCATGGTCACAAATTGACCTTTGGTCACCAATTTACAAAGAAGGTCACCAATTGTGTTTGTGTAATTACATCATTAGCATGACCAAGCAAGGTCATGACCTACTAATTGACCTTGCTTGGGGATGGTCTAAGAGCAAATGAAGGACGTACGCCAGCAGGCAGTATCTGATGTTGTGTCAAAATGAAACATAATGGCAATTATTGATGGCACATACATAACATTATTAGTCTTCATTCACATAAGGAGATTTGTAATGACGGGTTTATCCGTCACAAGCTTGTAACAGGTCATATATTACCCACATAAGTACGAAAAAACAAACCATTTGTGATTCCCTATAATTTCTTATCTACTTAAGTAGAAGATACTTGACCCGTTGAATTCTTGTGACGGATATATCTGTTACATATATCCGTCACAAGAAAGACTTACTGGAATGAGATAAGAGTAGGTGATGTGTACGGAGTAATATTTACTTATGTTACAATCCATCTAAACACTTTATCAAAGACATAGTCGATCCAGTCGAGTCTGAGTGACATAGCTTGGAGCACGCTATTAGAGGTGCAATTCACCGAGATTCAAAAGTTGAAATTCTCCTCTACTATCGATAAACTTAGCTAAGGCATTTATAAAACGACCTAGATGATCGAGCACCTGTTGCTTTTACAGAACTTCCTTCATGTATCAGCAAACAATCACCCATTAATACTAACACCATTATACCAACATGCAAAACTTTATGTCAAACATAACTTGAGAGCTACTAATAAAACTAAGCTACAGCCTATAGTGTTGCCTTTTACACTTAGCAATATGTTTCAAAGCTTGAAACTGAAGCTTAAATTTCACCTGTCAAACATTACTTTGCCTTTATTCTTGTATTGTACTTGTAAGTTGTATCTGCCAAAGCTCTTGAACCACATTGATCATCGTCGGTCGTTCATCCCCTTTCTTTACGACACATTTTAATGCAAGTCCTGCAACCTGTCGGATCTCATCTTCCGGTGCTTGTTCCAACACTTGGCTATCTATCATCGTCTCCATCATCCCATTTTTTTCAACAGTTGTAACAAAGACATCAACCAAGTCGGTATCATGTTTGGCCATTGTAATAGGATGTTTTCCTGTCAACAGCTCCAACAACAAAACCCCGAAACTATAAACGTCACACTTCTCCGTCACCTGCGCTGTTTCAACATACTCAGGATCAATATATCCTGGACTTCCAAGAACAGGCCATTTTTTAAATGTCTTCCCAGGAGTAAGAGTCACCGAGTAGCCAAAATTCGATAACTTTGCTCGAAATGACTCATCGACAAGTACACTGAATGACTGAACATCCCTATGCACAATTGGCCTTCACAGAGCATTATGCATATAAGATAGACCATACGCGGTGCCAGTTGCGACCTTTAATCGATCAGACCATCTTATACAATTTCCCTTGGAATGGAGATGTTTAAATAAGCTTCCATTAGGCAAATACTCGTACACCATTAACGGTATGCGAGTCTCAAGACAACAACCATAGATCTTAACCAAATTTTCATGATTCATGACCATTGATACCACGGCTTCAGTCAAGTAAATGTCAGTGACGTAGCGAATAAACCGAAAATCTCTAGGAACTTTGACAACTACAACTTGATCATCTATGACTCCTTTAAAGACAGTGGATTGGATGCTACCAAGAACTAGTTTTGGATCATAGTTGTTTGTAGCTTTCTCGATTTCGTCTACTGACAGTATTTTCAGCTGCCTTGATCCTGTGTTTTGCCCTCTGCTAAGAGCTATCTGTTTTTCAATGAAAATGCATCCATTTTCAATGAAGTACTCCTCCCTGGGTTTCAAATTTCGATCTATGCTCAACTTCTTTGTTTGTTTTTGACCCATCATTAAGGTATGCAAGCAAGTGGGTTTTAATTGGATTTTTTCCAAAATAATGTATCCAAAGTAAATATGTAATAATAAAAAATAATTCAGGTGGAATGAGTCAGTAATGTAATGCTTTGATAGAAGTTGTACAAGTTTGACTACTTGGAAAAATCCAGAGATAAGGCATGAATAATGTCTCCATCACTAGTTATTAATGTAATGGACAATGATGATGATAATGTCTCCATCAAATTTTTTCCAACTAATTAATTAATCTTTCTTTTTTAACCTTCATCATCGTAATTACTCCCTCCTAATCGGTCATTTCTTCCCTCTTTCCTTATTGGGTAAGTCGGGTTTTCTTCCCTCTTTCCTTTTTTGGATGTAGGGTTGTGTGTTTTGTGTGGTCTAAATTCATTTGTATGTGGGGTAGTGTGTTTTGTGTGGTCCAAATTCATTTCCTTAATTTTTGTGTAAAAGGGAAAGGGGAAGAAATGAGTGACTAGGAGGGAGTATTTAATATCTCTCCTTATTTCTTATACTTTCATATAAATCTACTAGTTTTAAACCCGTGCAGAAAATGCACGGGTCGCAACAACATACATTATTATTAAATATATGAGCATATAAAGGAGGGTTTTTAAATGTTTAATGCAGTACATGACAACATATTATCTCGATAATATAATGACCCATAATCCTAATTTTCTCAAATTACAACTGGGCCGACATTCTAAAAGCTCATGCGACTACAATATTAGTATGACACTTCATACTACTAACCCGTCCCGATCATTTGTTATCTATTTCTATGTATTATTCATTTGTTATCTATATCCAATAATAGGTAAGTTGCTTTTTACAAAATGACAAACATGACTCTTACACAAGTTTTAGCATAAGACGGTCTCATACTGTAAGACGGTTCATTTTAATAAGAAAACTATTTACTAATAAATAATTTTTATTTTGACATTGAAACTATCTATCAGGGTACACTGTCTCGTAATAATTACTGTGTTAAATAAATTCTAATTTAAGACGGACATATCCGTTTTAATCTTAAGAGTTAAGACCGGCTCAAGTATCACACATTTAGCTAGTGCGCACCAAAGATAACGGTTGCGGGTTCCCTGATCATCAGAATAAAATTACAAAAAAATATACTTATAATAATTTCAGTAATAAAAATAAACTGAATTATCCAGCTATATGATACCGGATAATAATGCTCTCGTCCCAATAACAAGCCAAATTACCATTTTAATCAACACTTTAACTTATTTAAGCTTATGTACATTTGCCTCACTTCACCATCACGTAGCCTCATTTACTCTCTCTCACCCTAATTCTCTCTCTTATAGTCTTATTTCAACTATTTCCGTCAAATTTCACAACTCTGCCGCCTCCGTTACATCTGCCACCTCCTCTTGTAACTAGACCTGGCAAAAGCAACCCGACCCGATAAACCCAATCCGAATGACCCGACCCATGACCCGAAATTAACCCGAACTACAACACCCGAATGTGATCTGAAACCCGATTGGACCCGACCAGACCCGAACATGACCCGATCTTTCTTGACCCGTAACTGACCCGACCCGAAAATAACCCGATTCAAAATCACTCAACCTGAAAATGACCCGACAAAACATAGCTTTAATTGAACCAAAAAGACTTAAAATGACCTTTTGTATCTTATTCTCTGACCCGAAAATGACCCGACCCAAAATAACCCGACCCGGTTGACCCGAAACGAACCCGACAACAAACCCGAAACAAACCCGAAACCCGAAATAACCCGACCCGACCCGAATTAACCCGAAATCAACAAGAGACCCGAGCTGACCCGACCCTAACTGGCCCGACCCGAACCCGATCCGATTGACCCGTTTGCCAGGTCTACTTGTAACTGACACCACAATGGCACAGCCACCTTTTAACAAAATCGATAACACTATCCTCATATTTTTTTTCCAAGTTCATCAATATTCTTTAGATAAATGTTGATTGTTTGTTTCTTTTGATGACTAACTAATGGTTAAATTCAGGAGGAAGAGCCACATGAAAAGGTTACATATCATGTTCCCTCAAAGATTCTTTTGATGACTAATTAATGGTTAAATTCAAAAGGAAGAGTCAAATGAAAAGGTTACATGTTCCCTCAAAGATTATTTTTATGGTTCCTAGTATATGAGGGTAGACCCATAATTTATTGTTTAAAATTTTTTATTTCCATATATTTTATACCCCCTCCTAGTCGGTCATTTCTTCCCTCTTTTCTTATTGGGTAAGTCGGGTTTTCTTTCCTCTTTTCCTTTTTGGATGTGGGGTTGTGTGTTTTGTATGGTCTAAATTCATTTGTATGTGGGGTAGTGTATTTTATGGGGTCCAAATTCATTTACTTAACTTTTGTGTAAAAGGGAAAGGGGAAGAAATAAGTGACTAGGAGGGAGTATATGTTTTTGTTTTTGATATTTTGCCTTAATTTTTTTTATAGAGGACTGTACATTTATATGAAAATATATTTATATTTTGAGCTTTCACAATCCATTATCAGAAAATATCATCATCATATAATATAACTAGATTTCATGCCCGTGCGATGCACGGGTCTACATTAATGTCATTTTCATAAATTTTCTATAACAATTAACTTATACAGATAAAAATTTTAAGAATTAAGACTATAATAAATATAATTTTTAAGAAAATAATATTGATATATTGATTCAAATTCTATTTTAAACATATTTTACCAACTTTGTCAAGACTTATGTTATGTTTGATCTATATTATGTCCCGAAAAATATTAACATAACCCTCTCATTCACATCATTTAATAGGCTTACATATGTTTTTATTGATACATTCACAACAAAAAAATGATCCAAATAACCTAAGAATTAAGCTCTCTAAGACAATATTTAAGAGACTCAAAAGATTTTGGTTTGATACATAAGTTCCTAATATGACTCATATTTGTAATCATGAGATCACTACGTTATGGTAATTGTCTGATATGGGGGACAATTCTACTATTTATAGATAGTATATTCATTACACCTATATTATTTTTCAATGTGAGATAAATAACATGCTAAGAATTACACCAAGTATGATATCCTTTTTTTTTTTACCACAGATCTATTTATATTTTTTTCATAATTAATACAAAATTTTAAGAGCTCTCTAAAACAATATTTGAGAGACTTAAATGATCTTAGGTTGATATCTAAGTTTCAAGGACGATTTCTATTTATAATCACATGATCAACCCAGTTTATGATATTTTTCCAATGTGGGACAATTCTTTTATTTATATGTAATTTATTCACCACACCTACATTATTTTTCAATGTGGGACAAATAACATATTAAGTAATACACCATTAAGATGAAGATAATAATACAAACTTTTAAAAGCCCTGCAAGACAATACTTAAGATATTCAAAAGATTTTTAGTTGATATCTAAGTTCAAAGGATGACTCATTTTTATAATATTTTTTATGTGAAATGAAATGTAAAAATTTTTATAGAAAAAATATAAACACCACTTGAATATAATATAGGGAATGTATATTTAAATAATTAAAAGATTTTTCACTTTATTAATTTTAATGATGTAAGTTTAACTAATGTGGAGATAATAATACATGATGTGGGACAATTGTATTATTTAATATCATACTAACTTACTAAGTGACACACAATATTTTTTATAAAATAATTAATGTTTTATTGATATTATTTATAATATTTTCCTAAATTAATTTTTGATGAAGATTTTGATATACGTACGATTATATTCTTAAGGACTCTGATAGACAATACGCAAAAGACTCATATTTTTAATCATAAAATCACCTTACTTTGTGTAATTTTTCGATATGAGACCATTCTACTATTTATAGGTATTATATTCACCATACCTAATACTTAAGAGACTCGAAAAAATATAAAATTTATACTCCAATGAAAGCATTTTTCGCTAAAAATCCAAATATGTAAGTGTCGAAATGTTTTAATTATTTCAATATACATTTCATATATTATATTTATGTGATGTTTATAATTTTTATATAAAAACTTTTACCCGGTCTTTTAGATAATATTTATGATATTTTTCTAAATTGTTTTATGATGATGTAAATTTTACTATTTTGGAGATAATGATATAAACTTTTAAGAGGTCTCTAGGACAATACTTAAGAGACTCAAAAGATTTTGGGTTGATATCTATCTAAATTCCAAAGATGACTGCTATTTATAATCATATAATCATCATAGCTTATGATATTTTTTCAATGTGGGACAATTCTATTACTTATATGTGCTATATTCACCACATCTCTAATATTTTTCAATATCGGACAAATAACATATTAAATAATTATTTCTTAACCTTTAATAAACTATTATATTAATATTAGAATAATAAAAATTATTTTAAAAGTCATTTATTTAATTTTCGCATGCGTATACTCTAATTGTATTATATTATAAAACAAATTGGTAGCAAATAATACAAAATTTATACTCCAATGAAAGCATTTTTCGCCACGAATCCAAATATGTAAGTTTTGAAATGTTTTGCATTATAATTTTTTGCTAGATTGATAATCAAACATTTTCTTACGTAAATAATAGCTGTAATATTAAAAATATTGCATAATATCTTTTCTTAATCTTGTAAGATCTTATAATATAATTTTCCAAAAACTGAAAAAGATGATGTGAACCAATAGAATTGCTCGAAAAAAGCCTGTTTTATATATATATATATATTGATTATCATCATATAAAATAAAGTTCATTCATAATAATTAATATGGAAAACATGGGAGAGAATAAAAGTAAGAGAGATAATAATTAATTGTGTTTAGATAGTGGGTTACCTACCTCATAACAAAAAATTATTTTTTCCTAAATTTCAGGAGCCAATAGGAGCAATGTAAATGTTTCTGCTTTTATATTAAGTATATTTTTTAAATAATTTGATTTCCGTTAATAAATAAATCTAATTTATAAATGAAAAATGTTTGGTTTTAATTTATAAATAATATATGTTGTTGGATAGAGAAATTTCACACTAAGAATTCCTAAGAAAATTACTCTGGTTTTTTTATATGTTGTTGGATATGTGTTTTTTGTGAGAAATATGTGGAGGCAAACGTCAAGTTATTTTTTAGGAATTTGTTTTTGAGGCATGACAAAAAGAAGAAGAGCGAGTGAGTGTGATTACATGAGACACTGCAAACAATAAATTTATAGGTTTGTCATTTCTGAAATTAGAATTTGATTAAGATGAGGAGCGGGGTATATGCGCAAACATAGGGAGTACATACATGGGTCCATCTATTCTTAATTGTGTTTGTTAAACCATTTACTCTGATATTACATTCATTAAGTTTGACCAAACTTCTTATTGAGTTTTTTTTTTTGGTTAAAGAACACAAGTTGACCAAATACATACTCCGTATTTCGTTATTACTCAAAAGTTAAATATAATTTCCTAAAAACTTAACACTTTTGAAAAATTAAACTTGCAAAACAAAAATTTATGTTTAATAAATTAGACCATATATGCTCTTAATCAACATGAAATTAGGTTTCATGTTCGGCTAGGGAGAATAATTCTATGTCATAATTAGTTATTAGAGTAATGTTTGAATAAATCGCATGTATATACTTCATATGCCAATAATAGCGCCTATAATTACGGCCCGTGCATTTTTTGCATGGCTTTAAAACTAGTAATTATCATAATTAAAAAAAAAGTGAAGGACAGAGCTGATTTACCAATCCAAATTATATAGATGCAGTCAAAGAAACGGTAATAAGATCATTACTAGGCTTTACTTTCACTTATGTGGTTCACCTGATCTTGTATTAGCCAAAGCTCTTCAACAACATCGTTCATACTGTCAATCATACAAATCAAGCAAAATAATATGCTCTTGATTCTTTCCTATTTAGCCGTACATATTGTTAGCAATAGAGTCCTACTTAGTCAAGTATATTATTGTTCATATTATTCCATATATTGTGGAAATCATTCCTCCTTTAGAATATATTGTTAGGTCTTGTAATCAGTATATATTCCATTGTACACAATCAGTTTATGAATAACATTAATCACATTAAATCTTTACATGGTATCAGGAATCCTCACGATCCTAACCATCACCACCGTACTTGCTTGCTTTGGTTTACCCATGGCATCCTCCACCAACGGCCTCATCCCCAACCTTGCCGAACCCTCTAAACCCCTGCTCTCCCTTGCCTTTCCGACTTGCATTCAACTCACTGACACCTCGTATCGCTCTTGGCGATACCAAATTACCCGTCTCCTTCAAGGTTATGGCTTATTCTCTTACCTTGATGGGTCGAACCCGGCTCCACCTCAAACACTTACCGTGACACCTGCCGCTGCCACCACTTCACCCGCCACCACACCCAACCCAGCCTATTCTACATGGTTCCGTCAAGATCAACTAATAATTGGTGCTCTTGCGGGTACCATGCACGGAGACATATCACTCGTCATCCTTGATGCTAACACCTCCCACGAACTTTGGACTACCCTCGAAACCACCTATGGTAACCCGTCCAGGGGACATATCCTTCAAGTCAAGGATCGTCTCCGTCATATTACCCTCGGTGATAAAACCATATCCGCATACATGCTCTCTATCAAAGCATGTACCACCCAACTCGCTCACCTCGGCAAACCCATGGATGCCGAGGATATCACCTCCCAAATCATCAGTGGCCTTGATTATGCCCTCTACAAACCGGTTATCGACGCTGTTCGAGCCCGTGATACACCTATCACATTCGACGCGTTCCACGAAAAATTAATCCAACATGAACTCACCATCAAAAACACCACCACCCCGTCTCCCTTCACCCTTCTGCTCATGCCGCCACCCGTACCTACTCCTATAACAACCAACACCAAAACCACAACCGCTCCTACTCCTATAACAACCAATACCAAAGCCAGAACCGTCCCTACTCCTACAATAATTCTTACAATAACGCAAACCAGAGCTCCTACCGTTCACCTCCACCCAAACCCTACAAAGGAAAATGCCACTACTGTCACACTCAAATACATCTCACAAGTGATTGCCCTGACCTTAAACGTGACTATCCTCAAGTAGTCTTCCCTCCACCCCTCCGTAAACAGCCCCGTCCCCAAGCCCACACAGCCACCGTGCCTACTGCTTCATCCTCATCCTACCTCATTGACAGTGGTGCCTCGCACCACATCACCAACGACCTCAACACCCTTTCCCTTCATGCCCCGTATGACGGCCCGATGACTTAGTCATCGGTGATGGTACGTCACTATCTATTACCCACATTGGCTCATTTCATTCTCACTCTCTTCTTTTTAATAATGTACTTGTCGTACCTAATATTTCTCGTAAATTGCTTTCCGTCTCACAATTCTGCCTTGACAATAACTGTATTGCTTATTTCTCATCCACTTCCTTTTATTTTAAGGACGTCTCGACGGGAGCAATTAAACTTCAAGGACACTTCCAAGACGGAATCTATGAGTGGCGACCCCCTCCTCCCACTCATGTCTACACGGCCTCCACCACTCATCACCTTTGGCACAACCGTCTTGGCCATCCCTCCACCGCTACACTTAAGCTTCTCAATTCTGCTTTTAATTTCCGTATTTCCGATTACCCGCATTGTAATGCTTGTCTTACGAATAAAAGTCATAAGTTACCTTTTCATATGTCTACTCTCACATCTAATACCCCACTCAACCTAATCTTTTCCGACGTATGGACATCACCAATTTTATCACCCGACTCATTTAAATACTACATCATCTTTGTCGATCATTTCACTCATTACTTATGGCTCTACCCCTTGAAAAACAAATCCGACTCCCTCATCACCTTTACCCACTTTAAAAATGTTGTTGAAAAGTACTTTAACAAACCTATTCGTCGCTTCTATTCGGACAATGGTGGCGAATACACTAAACTCACACCCACTCTCCTCAACAATGGCATCACCCATCTCACGTCTCCGCCTCATACACCCGAACACAACGGCTTTGCTGAACATCGTCACCGTCACATTGTTGAAACCGGACTTGCCCTACTCACTCAAGCTCAAATGCCCACAAAATTCTGGCCCTACGCATTCAACACCGCCACATACCTAATCAATCGTCTTCCCACACCCACCCTACAAAACTTGTCTCCGTATACCACCCTACACGGTCAAAACCCAAACTATCACAAACTCCGTCCTTTCGGGTGCCTTTGCTACCCATGGTTACGTCCTTACAATGCACACAAACTTGACCCCACATCCAAACCTTGTGTCTTTGTCGGCTACTCTAACACCCAAAGTGCTTACTTGTGCCTTGAACCCATATCCTCTCGTCTTTATGTCTCACGACATGTCCGCTTTATCGAATCCGAATTTCCCTATCGAACACTCACCAATTCCCCCTTGCACCAGCATCCTACGGCTGGCCAGTGGGTATCACTTAACCTCCAACTCCTCGACCCCTCTGTTCCTCTCCAGCCCTCACCTCCACCCATCGAACCAGCCCCTGCCCCTCATCACACACCACCTCCCACTCCCCGTACCTTATCCCCTGCCTCTCCTACCTCCAGCCCCCCTCCTCACTCGCCTGCCACACCCATTTCCCCTCCTCCCCCACCACCGCCCCCACCTCTTCATCCTCACAACACTCGGCTCTCCAATCATATCACCGTGCCCAACCCCAAGTATGCCAAAGTCGCAACTCTACCCACCACTCACACTACCCCGACAACCACTAAACAAGCATTAATTGACCCTCGTTGGCGCGATGCCATGATAGATGAACATCAAGCCCTCATCCGAAATGAAACATGGACCCTATTCCCTCGCTCACAAGCCCACAACATAATTGGATGCAAATGGGTATACCGAATCAAGTACAATCCCGACGGTACACTAAAACAACACAAAGCTCGCTTAGTGGCCAAAGGGTTTCATCAAAGACCCGGTATCGACTATACGGAAAATTTTAGTCCCGTCATCAAACTGACTACTATTCGCCTTATTCTCACCCTTGCCGTTACCAATAGTTGGCACCTTCACCAAATTGATGTCAACAATGCCTTCCTTCAAGGCCACCTTACCGACACCGTCTTCATGGATCAACCACCCGGTTTTATTGATTCTAACAAACCCGATTTTGTGTGCAGGTTAAACAAAGCAATCTATGGTCTTAAACAAGCCCCCCGAGCATGGTATACCGAACTCAAAACTTACCTCCTCTCTCACGGCTTTCGAGGCTCCCTGTCCGATCCTTCTCTCTTTATATGCTCCACCAACACCACCCAACTCTTTGTCCTTGTGTATGTCGACGACATCATCGTCACTGGACCCACACACTCGGCCATCACCACATTCATTAACACTCTCTCTACCAAATTCTCGCTCAAAGATCTCGGTCCCTTGTCTTACTTCCTTGGCATCGAAGTCACTCCCACAAAAACAGGCCTTCACCTAAACCAAACCAAATATCTCTCTGACCTACTTCAAAAATTCGAAATGCACAACTGTAAACCCGCTACTACACCCATGCTTACTCACCCAGCACTCACGAAAGACCCTCAAAACCACGCTGACAATGAAACCGACTATCGAGCCATTATCGGTAGTCTCCAATACCTTACTCTAACCCGACCCGACATAGCCTTCCCCGTTAACAAACTAGCCCAGTTCCTTACTCACCCGACGTCTTCTCATTGGGCTGCCTTAAAACGCCTACTCCGTTATCTCCAAGGTACCCTTCACCTCGGCATCCAGCTCACCAAAAACTCCCCTCTCTGCCTTCACTCATTATGTGATGCCGATTGGGGTGGTGACCCCGATGACTATATCTCTACCACTGGTTTTATCGTATACCTTGGCCACAACCCCATCTCTTGGTCCTCCAAGAAACAACGCGCTCTGTCACGCTCCTCCACCGAGGCGGAATTCCGTGCCATAGCCGACACCACTTCTGAAATCCTATGGCTCACCTCCCTTCTTAGTGAGCTCGGCATTACCTCCACCCGACCCCCTGTGATTTACTGTGATAATCTTAGTGCCACCCATTATTCCGCTAACCCCGTCTTCCACTCACGTATGAAGCACCTTGCACTCGCCTTTCACTTTGTCAAAGAACACGTCCGCAATGGTACAATACGTATTCAACATATCAATGGGTCTGACCAGCTTGCTGACACACTTACGAAACCGCTGCACAAGCCGCGCTTCCTTACTCTATCTTCCAAGATTGGCCTTCGTCAGCGACCGTCCATCTTGAGCGGGAATGTCAATCATACAAATCAAGCAAAATAATATGCTCTTGATTCTTTCCTATTTAGCCGTACATATTGTTAGCAATAGAGTCCTACTTAGTCAAGTATATTATTGTTCATATTATTCCATATATTGTGGAAATCATTTCTCCTTTAGAATATATTGTTAGGTCTTGTAATCAGTATATATTCCATTGTACACAATCAGTTTATGAATAACATTAATCACATTAAATCTTTACACATACTCGGCCGCTCCTCCCCCTTTTTTGCCACACATATCAAGGCAAGTCGCGTAAACCATTGGATCTTAACTATCTTGCCCTCCTCAATAAGACTCATGTATATTATAGTCTTAAAACCATTTTTCTCCATTTCCGAAACAAACTCTTCAACCAAGTCGTTCTTACGTCGATCCGTTTCAACGGGATCCCTCGAAGTTAATAACTCCAACATCAAAACTCCAAAGCTGTAGACATCACATTTATCTGTAACCTCTTGATGAGTTTCAATGTAATCCGGGTCAATATATCCCTGAGTTCCATGAACCGGCCATCTTTGATCCTTCTTTCCTGGAGTAATTACCACCGCGTACTAGCTTCGCATGGTAAGACGAGTCGAGTAATATCCCAAATGACATAACATCCCTATGAACCACTGGCTTTGACAAGGTATTATGCATACAAGACCGTGCATAGGCAGTTTCAGTCGCTACCCTCAAACGACTTCTCCAATTCAATAGCTTTTGAAGTGCCATATCCCCATGTAAATACCGTTAAAGGTCGTTATTCGGATAGAATTCACACACCATCATTGGTACACAAGTCTCCAAGACAACACCCATAGACCTTAACCATATTGGTATGACATTTTACTATTTCAATCAACACATCAGTCAATAACAAATCGACAAGTTTTGGATTTGGTTCGGGTTTTTTAGGGGTTCTGATTGCTACCACCTTGTCATCAAATGCGCCCTTCTAGACAGTTATGCCACGAAATTTACTAACAATGAGATCACGATCATAGTTGTTTGTAGCCTTCTCGATTTCATCCTCGGTGTTAATTGTTCTAATCCCCAATTCGGGAGATTGCATTCTTACTCAATATATAGTAAAATGGTACAATGTATTTGCTAAGCTACAATTAACTAAGGTACAATTTATTAAGCTACAATTAACTAAGCTACACAAGTTATAAGACTAATTATACACTTTAATTGTAATATGATGTTTTCCTGTCAACAACTCCAACAACAAAACCCCGAAACTATAAACGTCACACTTCTCCGTCACCTGCGCAGTTTCAACATACTCGGGATCAATATATCCTGGACTTCCTAGAACATGCCATTTTTTAAATGTCTCCCCAGGAGTAAGAGTCACCGAGTAGCCAAAATTCAATAAATTTGCTCGAAAGGACTCATCGACAAGTATGTTGAATGACTGAACATCACTATGCTCAATTGGCCTTGACAGAGCATTATGCATATAAGATAGACCATACGCAGTGCTAGACTGCCAGTTGCGACCTTTAATCGATCAGACCATCTTATACAATTTCCCTTGGAATGGAGATGTTTAAATAGGTTTCCATTAGGCAAATACTCGTACACCATCAACGGTATGCAAGTCTCAAGACAACAACCATAGATCTTAACCAAATTTTCATGATTCATGACCATTGATACCACGGCTTCAGTCAAGTGAACGTTAGTGACGTAGCGAATAAACCGAAAATCTCTGAAAATTGACAACTACAACTTGATCAGCTATGACTCCTTCAAAGACGGTGGATTGGATGCTACCAAGAACTAGTTTTGGATCATAGCTGTTTGTAGCTTTCTCGATTTCGTTTACTGACAGTATTTTCAGCTGCCTTGATCCTGTGTTTTTCCCTCTGCTAAGAGCTATCTGTTTTTCAATGAAAATGCATCCATTTTCAATGAAGTAGTCCTCCCTGGGTTTCAAATTTTGATCTATGCTGAACTTCTTTGTTTGTTTTTGACCCATCATTACGTACATTTACGTAGCCAGCACGGGCCATGGCCCGGGTAAGATTTCTGGGTGCAGTAATATAGAAGTAGTCACATTAAATAGGCACTTAGTGTTGCTTGTCATAATAGTCCGTTAGTTTGTAGTAAAGTGCTTTGCTTTACACAAAGGTCTTGGGTTCGACCCACCTTATAGCCAATTTTTTGAAAGGCTTCTAATTTTTGGATTTTAGTTTTTAGCGGAATTTTTCGATTTTTTTTTTCTGTATTTGGATTTCTATCTCTTAATCTATAATAACTCTATAATGCGCGCAATATATTTTTTTTGACGATAATGAAACTCTTAGATAATAGTAAATCTTCCATGGAAAAAGAGTATACTAAATTAATATATACTCATAGTTATCATAGTATTATCTTATAAAACATTTATAATTATTTATTTGCCTTATTTTCTCATCACTCGTAAGTGATGATTGAAACGCTATTTAAAAAAACAAATAATTTAAAATGAAAACTTAATGCACGGTTCAATAATTAAACTATAAATACTACGGAGTGTGTTTCATCCTTCATAGAGTTGTCTAAATATGATAATAAAGATTATATATTGAGTGAATACCGACGATGTAAAAATAATGGATTAAGTTTTGCGAGTGACAACTAGCGTACTAAAAACCGGCCCGGGGAACTTTTTAATCCTGGCTTCGTCCCCGCGTACAAGTGTTTTATATTGTTTACAATGGTGTGAATGTAGTTATAAAGAAGGTAACAAATAAAACAAACTCTTTAAATTATGGAGTCATAATATGTGCAATATTAATTAGCTAGAATTAGAATATCATAATCTTGAGATTATAATTTGATATTATTAACACTCTTGCGCAAGATGAACGCTCGGAGACGAAGACCAATCTTGGATGTAAGCTCGAGAAATCTGGATTTGTGGAGCCGCTTTCTTAAGTTGTTAGTAAGTTGATCATTTCCGTTGATGTGTTGAACTTTAATGAAGCCTTGTCGAACTTGTTCTTTCATGAAATGGAATGAGAGGGCGAGGTGTTCCATTTGTGAATGAAACACGAGGTTTGCCGAGTAGTGGGTAGCTGATGAATTATCACAATGGATGGCAAGCGAGGAGGCATGGTGATAACCAAGTTCTTTGAGTAACGAGACAAGCCATAGTAGCTCCGAAGTGGTATCAGCTGCAACTCTGAATTCGGCTTCAGTGGTGGAGCGAGAAAGAGCTTTTTGCTTTTTCTAAGACTAGGATATTATGTTTCGTCCGAGGTAGATAAGGAAGCCCGTGGTGGAGACATATTCTTCCGTGTTGCGCCCCCAATATGCGTCGCAATAAGCGTGGAGAGTGAAGCGGGTGGAGTGATGGAGGTGAATGCCAAGGTGAAGAGTGTCATTGAGATAGCGAAGAAGACGCTTTAGGGCAGTCCAGTGAGTGGCGGTTGGGTGAGTGAGGAATTGGGCTAGTTTGTTGACGGGGTAAACAATGTCGGGACGGGTTAGAGAGAGGTACTGTAGGCTGCCAACTATAGCCCGATAATTCGTGATGTCGTCGACTGATTGTTATGGTTCCTTAAGGAGAGGGGGTGGGCAACCATAGGTGTGGTGGTAGGTGTGCTTTCTTGCATGTTAAATTTGAGAAGAAGATCCGAAAGGTATTTGGTTTGATTGAGGTGAAGTACATTTTTGGTGGGAGTGACTTTAATGCCGAGGAAGAAGGAGAGGGGACCGAGGTCTTTTAGCGAAAATTTGCGAGATATGTTGGTGATAAAATCTCGAATTTGGTTGGTGTTTGGGCCGCTGACAACAATGTCGTCAATGTATACTAGAACAAAGAGGGTGGTGGTCGAGGTGTTTAAGTAAAATAATGAGAGGTCGGATAAGTGTTGCGAAAACCAAGGGAAAGAAGATAAGATTTGATCTCGGTATACCAGGCTCGGGGCAGGGAGGGCTTGTTTTAAACCGTATATCGCTTTACGCACTTTACATACATAATCTGGTTTCTCGGAGTCAATAAAACCGAGAGGTTGATCCATGAAAACTGATTCAGTGAGGTGACCTTGAAGGAAGGCATTGTTGACATCAATTTGGTGAAGATGCCATTGTTAAGCTAAGGTAATAGAGAGGACAAGTCGAATAGTGGCGAGTTTATGACGGGACTAAAGGTTTACGAGTAATCGACATCGGGTCATTTGTGAAAACCCTTGGAAACGAGTCTCGCTTTGTATTGTTTGAGAGTACCATCCGGGTTATACTTCATGCGATACACCCATTTTCAACCAACAAGATACATGGCTTGGGAACGTGGGACAAGGGACAAGGGACCATGTTTGGTTTTGAATGAGGGCCTGATGTTCATCGAGCCTGGCTGACCTACATCGAGGGTCAATGAGAGCTTGTTTGGTGGTGATGGGTGTGATATGAGGGGACACAGTGGTGGCTGTTTTGGCGTATTTCGGATTGGGCATGACGATGTTGTTTGATAAGTGGATTACAGCCCGAGATAGAGGAGGAGGTGGAGGTGGAGGTGGAGGTGGAGGTGAGGTGGCAGAAGAAGGTGGCTGGATTGGGTTGGTTTGGGGAGGAGACATAGGAGGAGTGGTAGAGGAGGAGGCAGAGGTGGTGGGAATGGTGGTGCTGGCAGAGGAGGAAGTATGGTGGCGCGGTGATGGTGGTGTTAGCGGCCTGGTGGGGCTGGGATCAGGTGGAGGGGTGGAGGGTGGTGGGTTGGTTACGTGCAGGGCTGGTTCGAGTAGAGGAATGGTGAGTTCACACCACCGGTCAGTGAAGGGAAGGGAGGATGGGTTCGAGTTGATGAGTGTAGGGAATAGGAATTAAGTTTGAATGAAGCGAACGTGACTCGAAGTATAGAGTTTCTTAGTGACGGGTTCATAACAAAGATAGGAACTTTGTGTGGTGGAGTATCCAATAAAGACACATGGTTGTGACTTGGGTTCAAGTTTGTGGTGGGTATATGGTTGGAGCCACGGATATCATAAGCAACCAAAAGGACGAAATTTGTTGTAATTGAGTTCGTGATTGAATAGTAATTGATATGGGATTTTTTTTGGAGCGTGGGTGTAGGTTAGCGGTTGATGAGATATGTAGCCGTGGCAAAGGCGTAGGGCCAGAATTGGAGGGGCATATGGGCGTGGCTAAGGATAGCAAGACCTGTTTCAACCACATGGCGATGGCGTTTTTTGGCGAACCCATTGTGCTAGGGTGTATGAGGTGGAGAGGTGAGATGAATTATTCCGTTATTGAGTAGTTCCGGGTTTAATTTTATGAACTCGCCTCCGTTATCGGAGTAGAATTGTTTTATCGGTTTTTGGAAAAAAAATTCATTAATTGCTTATAAACGGTTAAAAGTAATAAGGGCGTCGGATTTATTTTTAATTGGATAAAGCCAAAAATAGTGAGTATAGTGGTCGACGAAATTTATATAATATTTGTAGGAGTTGTGACATTGTACGGGTGAGGTCCATACGTAGGAAAAAAATGAGGCCGAGAGGGACATCAGATTTGAGCGTGGATAATTTAAATGGTAATTTGTGGCTTTTGTTTATTAAGCAAGAGTTACAATGCGAGAAATTGGAAATACGGAAATTAAAGGCGAAATTTAAATATTTCAAGGTAGCATTTGAAGGGTGTCGAAGTCGAGCATGCCACAAGCTACTGGGAGTCGAAGTGGTGGTGATGTAGGCGTGAGCACAAGTGGGTGGTGGTTGCCATTGGTAGGCGCCATCTTGAAACGGTCCTTGGAGAAGGATATCACTGTAGATACCTTGTTTCTACACCTTCCGCCAACCACCCAGTGATGATTGGGCCGCATGTTTGGTACGCGAAACGATTTATAACAATTCGTAAGGTTATCGTCAAGTAATAGCTCAAACACTTTTGTCTACCCCTTGGTCGTCATCTACGCATCGGTACGGTCATTTTGACAGTCATTCGAGTTCATTTGGTGTCCGGGTCAAAAACCGCTTCATTTTCTAGAAACCGTTTTAAAACTCCAAGTCGGAACGCTCTAGAATATTCTGGATATTTTATTAAATCTTCAAATTTTATCTCTTTTTGATAAATACTATCTCGTATCTTTTTTAAATGGAAGTGTAGATCAACCACAATTCCGTAATAGAAACGTGGGAATCTTCCTTCCGCAAAAGGAAACCTCTGGGGAAATGACGCAGCAGGTGCTGCGCCTCTTCGAAGGATCGCAGTTCCAGCTGCGCCTCTTCCCCAAGTTTGAGTTGTTCCCAAACTCTTCGTATTTTCTGCTATAAAAGGAGAGCTTCGTTCTCACTTTTAAGGCACGCGAGTGTTCCGTCCTTTCTCTTCTCTCTTTCCATTCTAAACCTTGCTCTAAGCTATCGACATCTACGGAATTGATCAATCGATCACGTAAGCTCAGATCCTTCTGGGTACCCGTCACGTTTGCATTGACTGACCAATTTGAACAATACACAATCAATCAATTAATCAATCAATTTTAGTCCTTTAACAAGGGCACTTTCTGCATACATTAGAGTCGAGCTATCGCTAAAACGTTAATTTAGTTAATATCTCGTTTTGTCAACATGTAAGGCTGAGGGTGTTAATCCCATCTTTTGTATTGTATTTATTTTATTTGTTCAATTAATGTAAGATCCATGTTAGAAATAAACTCAAAACCGATTTCAATGTAAAACCTTTTTTAACAAAATCTTTTTAGTAGTCATCAGATGTCGAGAAGAAACGCAGAAGCATCTGCGCTTCTTCGAAGAGTCGCAGCATCTGCTACGCTTCTTCCAGAGGCTGCCTTCTCCTTCTCTTCTTCTTCTTCCTCTGGTATCTACGTCTTTATTTTCCTTTTTCTTATTTCTTCGTACATAAATCATATTTTATCTTTTATAACTTGTTCTTGACTTAGATCCCTAATAATTCAATATTAGCGGGTTTTCGCCTTTGAATCAAATTTGGGTTTTAGAGGTTCGATTCGTTCATATAAAATCTTTGGATTCATTGTTGATACAAATTGTAGTGTAGTTAACATGTTAAACAACTTCTACTCGAGTCATAGTTCAATAATTCATCGTAAATATACAAAACAACATTTACTACTCGTGATTCTGACTTCAGAGTCAGAATTCAACTCAAGAACAGACGCAACAAGTCATGCGCCTCTTCCAGAAGACGCAGCTGTTGCTGCGCCTGTTCTGGGTTGACTTATGTCTCTGAACTTCTGTCTTCACCTTGACGTAGTTTTAATTACGTAATTAATTAACTATTAGTCGTATTATCGCTCTTAATCTGTCTTTTAGTTTTTAAAACGTTTTCCTTTTCTCCAAACCTCCGTTTTGAGTATATTTCTGACGTGGATTCCGTAATCAATTGTAATCTCTTTTTGCATTGTGATTGTATGATTTCTTTTCCCTCGTATGTAATTCATTCTAACTCCCAATTTCGACATAATTGACTGATAATTACATGTTCACCGACATAGTCTAATTTAAATGCTAGGATTAAAACGTTGGATGTCGCATTGCATGCATATAATCAATAACATATCCAACACAAATGATTTCCCTAGTCATTAATAGAGGCCGCTATCGAGGCGGGTGAGATTAGGTGTTCGATTAAAGAGTTTCCTATTACGTACCCTCATCCCTTACTCCAGATCTCTGTGAACATCCGTGTTCATTGGTATCCACGAGAGTCATTCTAGACATAGAATGTGAAGGGTAACAAGTTCTTAGTGTTCATGTCATTACTTTGTGTCTTGACATGGCATAAAGTATTCGAACGGTCCAATTTTCCATAAAAATTGGTGGCGACTCTACAAATGTGTATTTCTACGCTTGTTCATCCAAGTGAGCCCCTCCGTGGTTCCCCGTGTACCACAGTTCGGCAAGGATCACCAATCTGTGTATCACAGTTTGGCGACTCCGCTGGGTATTATACACTTAACCCAGGGTGAAACTTGAACAAGGTTAAGGAATAGTTTGTACGAGACAATTGTCGATTTTCATTACTCGACCTTCTTAGGTTGTTTTATTTAGCCTTCCTAGGCTCAACCCAACGCGTTTCGACCAATCGTCCTGTCCGGACGGTCCAAATTCTTATATGAGCCTAAGGTTGGATAGCGATTGGCGTCAACCTTACCGCGATACGTACTCATGTTAGAATCAAGAGCTTTCACTACTCGAGAAATTGGACTAAGAACCGACCTTACTCATGTTTGGCGCAGACCACTCCACAGACCCGGGTTTTATTGCTTGGTATGGCAACCCACCCTTAAAACCAAAACCATTTTAAATGCACTCAGCATACCGTTATAATGCATGTATAAATGTGTATAACCCATACGTGATCACCATTTTGTAAATAAAACCATGACGAGCTTTTCAAAATATACATTCTTTTTTCATAACGGTAAAACATTTTCAAAGGTAGCCTAAAGTAGTGCAAAATGAGTCAAAACTCTGTCCAAGTGTCCAATAAAAATCTTCTTTTCTCCACTTCAAGTCGACACTCCTACAACCACACTACGGTTATCTTGGACAAACATTTTAAAACTAATCATTTTCAAAACTCACTTAAACACAGTGGCACACTACCACTTCACAAGGCAAGTCCTTTTGAGTAAGCGTGCTAGAACGGACGAACGTGTTTTGATCCGTCTTTGGTCTCTTACCTCAGTTTCCAAGATGTCGGGAACTAGTCAAGCAAGTGTTCATCAACCCGAGCAAAACCCAAATGGTAATGATAAAGTCATAGCTGCGCTCATCCGTCTCCAAAGAAGTCAGGACCAAGCTTATGCTCACCTCAATGTCATTGAAGGCCGAATTGTTGCCATTGAAGCCAGGCTTCCTCCTGCAGACATTCCTGATGCTAGCGTGCATGATAAAATTCCGCCCATTGTGGGACAACCAGAAGTCAAATCCCCACCAGTTCTTACTAAAGCTGAAAAGCGACTCCAATACCTGGAGGAGCAACTAATGTTCCTCAAAGAGGATGACATCTATAGGGAAAATAACCGCAAATATGAAGCGGTAGATACCCAATTGCCAACCAACTTCAACATGATGGACATCCCAAAGTTCAAGGGGAACGAGAACCCTTTGAATCACATTCGTGCCTTCAAAGATTATATGTCTATCAAAGGCATCAAACCCGAGATGTTCCCAAGGATCTTTCCTTCATCTCTCAACACTATTTCTAAGCAGTGGTTCTATTCTCTGGAACATAAGAAAATTGTAACCTGGGATGATGTCGCAATCGAGTTATCTAAGCAAAACGCAGACAATGCTGAGATTCAAGTCAATATGCGTACTCTAGAGGTTCTTACCCAAAACAAGAAAAAAGATTTCACCGACTTCCTAAATAGGTGGAGGAAGACTAGTACACAACTTGTTGAACGTCCAGAAATTGCCGAATTGCCGAATCCACACAGCTTTCTTTGGCAGTAGGGACTACTGTTAGTCCTTCCAAAAATTGCCGAATCCACACAGCTTCCTTTGCAGCTTCAGACGCTGCAAGGTACTCTGCTTCTGTTGTAGAATCCACTGTAACGCTTTGCTTGAAACTCTTCCAGCAAACAGCTCCTCCATTCATCATATAAACGTAGCCGGATTGGGATTTCATATCATCCCTATCTGTTTGGAAACTGGCATCTGTGTAACCCTTTACACGTAACTCAGTCTCGCCTCCAAACAATAAGAACGAATCCTTGGTCCTTCTTAAGTACTTAAGGATGTTCTTTACGGCTATCCAGTGACTCTCACCTGGATTTGCTTGGTAACGACTTGTCATGCTCAAAGCATATGCAACGTCGGGACGAGTGCACATCATAGCATACATGATTGATCCAACAGCAGATGCATAAGGGATCAATTTCATGCGTTCAATCTCCTCGGGTTTTGTAGGGCACTCTGACTTGCTCAAAGTGATCCCACTTCCCATAGGAATGAAGCCTCTCTTAGAGTCTTTCATGTTGAACCGATCAAGAATCTTATCAATATAAGTTTCTTGACTTAATGCTAGTATCCTTTTAAATCTATCCCTATAGATCCGGATACCTAAGATGCGCTGGGCCTCTCCTAAGTCTTTCATTTGGAAATGTATCCCTAGCCACTCCTTCACAGAAGTGAGCATTGGAATATCATTCCCAATGAGTAGTATGTCATCTACATACAAGACTAGAAAAGTTACTTTACCCCCACTAAACTTCATGTATAAACACGGTTCCTCGATGCTTCGAGTGAAACCATTTTGTTTAATTACATGATCGAAACGATGATTCCAACTCCTGGATGCTTGTTTAAGACCATAGATGGATCTCTTAAGTTTGCATACCTTCTTAGGGTTTGATGGATCCACAAAACCTTCAGGTTGTGTCATGTACACTTCCTCTTCTAGAATCCAATTCAAGAAGGCGGTTTTGACATCCATTTGCCAAATCTCATAATTATGAAATGCGGCAACCGCTAAGATAATCCTTATGGATCGAAGCATGGCGACTGGGGCGAAGGTTTTGTCATAGTGAAGACCATGAACTTGGGTGAAACCTTTAGCCACCAATCTAGTGCTTTTGGAAAATCATTATGTTATCTATGCCACTTTTGATCTTATAGATCCCACTTACACTGAAGAGGTCTTACCTCTAGGTAAATCAAACAAGTCCCATACTGATTGTCGTACATAGAATCCATTTCGGATTGCATGGCTCCTAGCCATAGCTTTGAGTCGGGACTAGAAATGGCTGCTTTGTAGGTAGTAGGTTCGTTACTTTCAAAAAGTAAAACATTATAGTCATCACCTTCCTCTATAATACCAAGGTATCTATCAGGTTGATGACTAATTCTGCTTGACCTCCTAGGTTTCGAAGGAATAATGACCGTGCCAGACGAAGAGGGAACATTTTCCTCGTCGCCCTTTTCGGTTTGTGGCTCTTGGAATTCATCAAGTTCAAATTTTCTCCCACTCTGTCTTTTAGAAATGAAATCATTTTCTAAAAAGACTGCATCACGAGACACAAACACTTTGTCCTCGTGTTTATTGTAGAAGTTATAAGCATGTGATTCCTTTGGATATCCTAAAACAGACATTTGTCAGATTTGGGTGCGAGTTTATCGTCAGACTTGTTCTTAACAAAAGCCTCACATCCCCAAATTCTCATAAACGACAAATAAGGGACTTTCCCTGTCCATATCTCATATGGAGTCTTGTTTGCCGCTTTAGTCGGGCTTCGATTTAGTGAAAATATTGCAGATAAGATAGCAAAACCCCAAAAATAATCAGGAAGCTCTGTCAGACTCATCATAGATCGAACCATATCTAATAAAGTTCGATTTCTCCTGTCGGACACACCATTTAATTGAGGTGTTCCAGGAGGAGTCCATTGTGATACTATACCACAATCTTTTAGGTGTGAATCAAATTCATTGTTCAAGTATTCACCCACCACGGATGGATCGTAGGGTTTAATTTTTTTTATTCAACTTGTTTTCTACTCATTTTGAAATTCTTTGAATTTACACTTTTATGCCTCATCAAATAGGACAATATCCATATCTACTCAAGTCGTCCGGTAAAAGTAATGAAGATGATAAACCAACCAGCTGGGATAGTCATGGGACCGCTACATCCGTATGGATACGTCCTAATACTTCACTCGCTCGTGTTCTTTTTCCCGTAAAAGGAGCACGAGTCATCTTGCCTTGAAGACAAGATTCGCATACGCCATAAGATTCGTAATCGAATGGTTTGAGTACTTTAGATGAAACAAGTCTCTTTATGCGTCGTTCGTTTATGTGCCCTAAACGACAATGCCAAAGGTATGATTGATTAGGTTCACCTGTTTGAGCTTCTTGTTTTCTACATGATAGACCTCTTTTGCAATATCTAGAACATAAATACCTCCAATAGAAATGGCCTCGCCATAAACCATTTCATTTAAAGAAAAAGTACAACGATTGTTCTTAATACAAAATGAAAATCCTTCCATGTCTAACACGGAAATGGAAATAATGTTCTTGGTAAGAGTTGGTACATAATAGCAATTATTTAAATACAACTCTAAACCATTAGGCAAAAGAAGAACGTTGGTGCCCACGGAAACTGCGGCTACCTTAGCTCCATTTCCCATGCGCATGTCCACGTCACCCTTGGCTAGTGCGTGCGCGTCCCTCAGCCCCTGTACATGATTACAAAGGTGAGAACCACAACCGGTATCAAATACCCAAGAAGATGTACTAGCAAAGTTAATATCTATCATATAGAGTGATGAAAGAATTTTACCTGACGTTGTCACACAACCGTCCTTCTTGTCTTTCAAGTACTTGGGGCAATTGTGTTTCCAATGCCCTTTGCCATTACAATAATAGCAATCCGCCTCCGCGTGTTTGTTGACTTTGGGCTTGGGTTTATAAAAGACCTTGCCCTTTCCCTTGCCGACCTTCTTGAAAAGAGTCTTACCCTTTCCCTTGTCCTTTCTCACCCCAAGGTTCATGTTCTTCATTTTCATGGAAAGAACGTCCTTGGGTTCACTCCCACTAGCCTCCATATCCCTCTCCGCTTGGGTGAGGAGTGCATGGAGTTCATGGAAATTCTTGTCCATGCCATTCATCTTATAGTTCACCCTAAATTGGGTGAACTTAGGTGTGAGTGAATGAAGGATCTTACCCACCACCAATTGCTTCGGAATTTTGCACCCTAGACGCTCTAAGGTGTCCGCGTCGCTCAACCATTTGAGCCAAAAGTTGTGGGCCAAACTTTTTGGGCCCCTTTGAAGTCTAGTGTCAAAGAATTTCGTAGCCGCCTCATATTGGAGAATTTGAGGGGCTTGCGAAAACATCGAAGTGATCCTCGTGAATATCGCATATGCATCGAGTGATATCAATTGGAGTTTGAGTTTGGGTGAGATTGACCAAATCAAGACATTCTTGACGTCATTTGCAACCTTCAAATAAAGGTCATATTCGGCCCGAACCACCGCGGACGATCGAGGCGCGGGTTCGGTGGGGGGCTCTTCGACCAAGTAGCGAAGCACGTTATCGGATAACGCGGCACTCTTGATCGTTGACTCCCATTCAACGAAGTTACTTCCGTCATCTTTCAAGACACACTTTTCTATGACGGAGCTCAACCATGAGTCCTTACCCAAGGTTGCATTGTTTGATGATGTTGACATTGTGCGAATATGGTTACTACAACAAAAAGAAATATATAAACATTCATTGTTAATTTACTTGAAAAACATTTTAACAAGTTTAGCATTTATATAATGACCTCTCACTAAATTATATAAATGATTCCAAGATCCATCTTTAAATAAAAATAGTCATCGTGTGCTACCTTTATCTAGAAATGGAAGTCATTACATGATAATTCTACCCTTAGAACTCTGGTTGACGGGAGATTTCAACTAATCCCATCTCCTAGTACAAGATGACGATTTTATCTAGTGAGTCCAATCCAATTTTAGCTTGTTGATCGTATCACCCACTTACCCGAGGTAAAAAGGGACCACGAGCGTGGATAGCCATAAGGAACACGGGATGGATTCATAGGTGTTACTAATGGTAAGGCTTTAATCTCAATTTTTTTTTTAAACATGTGAGAGATCTTGTCAATTTCGTTATTAATTCCCTATAAGTGAACTAAGTCGGTGAATTGTGAATAACGTTGAATTGACAATAACGGTAAATACAATGCATGTGTGACGATTTTGGCATGAGCGGAAATAAAGCAAGCAACCAAGCAACAATAAAATCCTAGTATGGCCACCTAGCTAATCCAAATTAACTAGATAGTTACAAATTCGGAAACCAACTCCTTGGTCCCTTGCCTCTTCACTTGGAACACCTTCCAAAATGGCACCGTCTTGAGGGAGTCACCGGTCTTCATAAAAATAATTACAAATATACAAATTCCTATTATACATTTATTCTATGAAATGAAATTATTAAATTATACAAACCGGCGATGCGAGATCGCAATAAAATTACAACCAAACTGTTATTCCCTTACATTACGGGTAATAACGATTAAAAATAACTAGGCCATACCAGGTAAAAAATTTGCATAAATTATTAAATAAATGACATTCATTCATTCAACCAAAAATAAAATAAATTGCGTCAAAATTCATGCCAAAATCGCCCTAAACACATTCATGCTCATTGTAGCTCGATTTTTCGGGATTTATTGATTTTTAACCATTAAAAATCAATATTAACATTTAAATCTCATTTAAATTCAAACTAATTAACTAAATTGTTTTAGAACTCAAAATTAGTCCCTACTAATTTTTTTGGTCATTAATTAGATCGATTTGATTTCATTTGCTAAATATTACGGTTTAATCATAACAATTATGAAATAAAACCAAAATAAAACATAAACATCATAAAATTTGAAACCAAAAATTTTGTACATTCTGGAACATTTCCAGGAACTCTAAAAATAAAAACATTTGCTCAAAAAATTTAAATTAAGTTTATGAACAAATAGCTTTGTATTTAATGGTTTTATCAAATAAAAACCATTAAATATAGTAAAACAGTGAAACAAATTATGAAATTTCACCAAGAGTATCAACATCCGAATGTAAAATGTACCAAAAATTTTAAAGACCAGAAAAGGACGTTTCAATTTTATGAACATTATAATCTCATATTATCGACTTTTATCGTATAAAAATCAATAAACATGCAATACTTAATTAAAAGTCACGAAATTTTACATAAGATATGTAAGACATGCATGTGAGATCATTTTAAAATTTCATGGCCAGAATCAACATGCAACTATTTTTAGTTAACTTGTAACTCATAAAATGCATGTTAACTCGGTTTAAAAGCCAAAAATCAAAATAAATAGAAAATCAATCCCTATAATCACGAAATTTGACCACAAACATTTTGAGGTCAGTAGGTATACATGCACCAAACATTTTCGTCAGAATCGTATTTTAACTTAAATTTTTTGATTTATTAGTTATCTTATAACGTTAATAAAAATGTCCAAAATGAACATGCATGCTACAAGGTAGCTCTGATACCACATGAAATTTTTAATTTAGTATTTAATGATCTATGTAACATGCATGCAAATATAAAGACATTTATATAAAAGAAGAAATTTCCTCACATTGATATGGAAATAAAATGGGCACAACAAGAACTCCTTCTTTTTGTTCTTGAGCTATTAATATGGATGAATAATAATAATCTCCAAACTAGAAGACCTCCTTTAAGATGCACCAACAAGATACCAAATAATCTACCCTTATTATTAACTAGATAATAAGATAGATATTATACTACTAATATTAAAATATATTACTACACTAGTAATACTTAGTAAATATTAGTATTTGAGAGTTTTTAGAGAGAAGATGAGTTTTTGAGAGATGTAGGAAAAACAAGCAAGAATGAACTAACAAAATGAACAACCATATTGCCCTTTTATAGGCAATATGGCCGGTCTTCAAGAGCCTCACAAGGGTCTTATTTTGCTTATTTTAATCACATGCAAAGTGGTAGAGTGTAGTGTTTGTATGAAATGATTTTAGGTTACTATTCATGTCATAATCACATGTGACTTGTGAGCATGAACAAAAGCAACCATCATCACCTCACCACTACTCACTTGACCGGCCATGTGTGGCCATATTTTGTCTATTTTGATTTTTGATATTTGTTCCACAAATACTTATTAATCATATGCTTAATTATCTTATATAATTAAGGGTTAATTTGATCATATAACAATTATATGACACAAATAAATAAATAATATGTACTTAACATTTTAAGTAATATTTTACCATTATATCAATATATAATGGGTTCCACAATGCTTGGTTAATTTATTTTACAACTCCTTGTAAATATAATTAACTAATTACCTCTATTTCAAAACCTCAACTAATTTAGTAATTTAACGATTAATTACTAAGTTAAATCTTATTTAATCGTATTAAAATAAGATATAAATTTATTAGTCAATTATCGCAAATTGAACAATAAACTTAATTGAATATCGCATAATTGAAAAATAAACTTAATTGAATTTGAGTTCTTAACTCAATTTCTAACAATTAACTCTCGTACATATCGAATATATGTAATGGACTAATTAATTGTATCATATACAAATAATTAGTTACTATTTGGATTTCATTCTTTAGGTGTGACCGAAAGGGATCTGTTGTTCACCGTCGTCATACGACAATAACGTCAAACTCTAGTCAGCCAACCGTTATTGATTTACGTTAATCAACTGACTAATCATATATATAGTTAATAAATATCCCAATTATATTCCTTAATAAGATTTATTATGTGGCGCACTATTGTGGAGGACACCTACTCCAACAAGGATCATGGGTAGGCAACCGCTCCGTAGAAGGTAGACGGTTACCGGTGTCGGGAAGAGCTATCCACTGGGACCCCCGTACTCGCCACTGAAACTGAGCGTTACCTAACGCATTAATCTAGCATAGTGTGTGGCGCAAGTACTCCTCGTCGACCCTAGGAGCATGAATTGGGGTCATTGGTGTGTACCGACGGTCTCCCCCAAACCCAGCAAGTCGCCTAGCCAACCTAGTGACTAAAGCACCACAATCCAAAGAATGTTGGGTAGGGGAATTGACTCTCCAGAAAGCATAACACACCAAAACGACCGGGTGGAAATGAAAAACATTCTCATGTTGGGGGTTGAGGGTAGTGATAAGTCATAATTTAGTATCTTTTTACCTCATATTTAAATCTCTACTTAACTCAATTTTATGCGATTTAACCGATTTATAGCTCATTTTATATATTAATTAATAATTATTACTTTTCTTATATTAATTGCGAATAATGGTTATTTTGATAGCACTTGGTAATATTGTTTGCTCATATATATTTTATAGGAATCGGGTTTGTGAATAAGTTAGGTGAGACGGAAAAGCAAGATAAGATGAAGATGTCAAGACGAGTCAAGGCGATTATAAAATAATCAAACGGACCAATTCCTCAAAACACCTTGACCCATTTCTCCACCCTTTATCACAAAGCCCATTTGCCAAACCAAATTCAAAGTCAATTACTGACTTTAGCAAACAATCCCAACTCACGTATGATCACAACCACCATCATCTCGTGAATCGTGCCTCTACAACTTCTAGCACCACCGTGTGATGATCACTATTTATATACATATTTTATGCTTCCCCTAGTCACAAATAACTCGATTTACCGTCTTTCCTTGCTTATTCTATGCTATTTTAGCTAGAATATCGATTCTGCCGCTTTTGTTATGTTTTAATGCAGATTGGATGCATTTGGAGCTTTTTGAGATGATGTGGAGCATGGCGGAGTTGGATCGTAGAAGCTAGGCACGGAAATCGAGGAAGAAAAGAGAAGAAATGAAGAAAAAGTCGAAGAAACAAGCTTAAATGAGAGTTGCTCGATCGAGCAGAGTCATGTTGCTCGATCGAGTCGATATCATGGCTGCTCGATCGAGCAGAAGGCCCTTGCTCGATCGAGCAAGCCTTATTTTGGCGGATTTCTATTATTTTCCTTAAAGTTTAACCTAATTAGTAGGATCTTTTGTATTATAAAAAGAAAGCTCGTCTTTGTTAATTAGATATGCTTTCATATACTTTCTTATGCTTTTTAATACTTTTAAGCTTTAATTCAGAAACCCTAATTTAGTTCGCTTGCCTCCGGATTTATTTCATCAAAGACGATTGTCTTTAGTTCATCTTGTAATCGGTATTCTTCAATCTTTCTTAGTTATTAATTTAATTGTCTTCTTGTTCTTTAACTATTTTTCGTTCATCCTTTCATTATTGTTAATCATGTTTATTTTAATTATTATTGTTGTTGTTTATATCGTTATGAGTAGCTAAATTCCTTTCTAGGGTTGAAAGGGGATCTAGGATTGTTAGAAGGGGTCGATTAATTAATTGAATTGCATTTGCATGGTTATCGTTTGATTATCGTTTTAATTCTAGTTGTTTGATTACTGGCCAGGATTAATTAACTAGTCTTGCAAATTAGGATTGACACCGACCGGGTTAAGACTAAGATAGGCTACGATAATTGAATAGAACTCGTTTAATGATAGCGATCGCATGTTAAATTGTAGATCTAAAGGGCATAATTGAATCGACCGATCTTGTGACCTTAGATAACTTTATTGCATGATAGTTGATTTTATCCCTACCCCTGAATAATAATCCTAGTGAACCTGAGACCCTAGACTTTTAATCTCATTGTTTTCAACCTTATTAGTTTGTTATTGCTTATTATTAGTTGTTATTATTATTAGTTGTTATTGTTTACTTTAGTTGTTGTTATTAATTGCTATTAGTTTAGAAACCAATCAAAACCCAGAAATTGTTACTTAAGAGACAAAACTAGTTTAACAGATTAGAATACTACCGCCTCCCTGTGGATTCGATACCTTGCTTACCGCTGACTATTAGTTAGTTGTGACTTAGGTTTACTTTGATTAAGGAGACGCGACTTTACCCTTATCAAATTTGGCGCCGTTGCCGGGGAGGCAACAGTTTTCTGTTTGTTTTTACTTAGATTGTCTTTTTTCGTCTCAGGGAACCTAAGTTCCTTGAGACAGTTCTCATCCTTTTCTTTAGTTTTTGTTTATGCCCAGGTGTTCTAGGTCCGTTCTCGTGCCCTACGATTCCTAACCAGAGAAGACTCTCCGGTCTAGACGAAACTTTTGGAAGGAAATTCAAGAAGCGGAAGACTTGAGTACGCTTGAAACAGTTTACGCCGAATTCGTTGCAGAAAAACCATCCTTAGAAGAGGATACACATATTTCTGCACCTACTACAACCATGCCTACTCTAGCCAGCCATTCAGAACCTACCGTTGCATCTATTCCCAAGGGATTTTAACTCCCTACTAGGGTAATAGTACTTTTGAGATTCGTCCATCTTATATCTCTTTGGTGGAGCGAAATATGTTTGGAGGAAGCCCTACTGAGGATCCCGCTAAGCATATGGAGAAATTCACTAACTATTGTTGCTCTATTCCTTTGACGGGTGGGGTGACACAAGATCAGATCAAGTTGGTGTTATTTCCCTTTTCATTACGAGACGGGGCAGAAGATTGGTTGAGTGAGTTAGATATGGCTGCACTTGGCATCACCGATTGGAATTCTTTGGCTCTTGCATTCTACAAAAGATATTTTCCGCCACAGAAAACCAATGCCATTCGAAGTCAAATCACAAGTTTCAAACAAGGTCCCCAAGAGAACTTTAATGAGGCCTGGGTTCGCTTCAAAAAGCTTGTCAAGTCTGTTCCACATCATGGTTTTGATACTTGGTTCTTATGCAACCAATTTTATAATGGGTTATATGATGATCAAAGGACATTGCTCGATTCTGCTGCCAATGGGAGATTCCAAAATAACACTACTGATGCCAATGCTTGGAAGCTAATTGATGAGATGGCTACTCACACTGCTGAGTATGGGAATCCTAGGGGTAATGTGAGGAGAGGAGGTACGGATAATGCAGTTGCAGCTCAGTTGGAGGCATTAACTGCCAAAATTGCCGAGTTACAAACTTCAAAGTCCTTGGAAAATAAGCAAACGGTTCATGCCATGGTTCAACAAGAGCCAACCTGTGAAAGATGTGGTACTATGGGGCATACTGCAGTGGAATGTATGAGTACGGTTGAGCAAGTCCTTGCCTTTCAATCTTTTAAGCAAGGTACACCTTACTCCAATTTTTACAATGAAAGGACAAAAGAGCATCCCAATCTATCCTACCGAAGTCAGAATGTTCTTAATCCTACCCTACCGCCACATCAGCAACAAGGTTCCTCTTATGTGATTCCTCAGAATCGCAATTTCCAAGGTAATTATAATCGTTCCAATCAAGGTGGCCAAAACTTTCAACAACCTCCACCTCCACCACCTCCAACTAATGATATGGCGAAATTGAAAGCCATGTTGTAGCAGAGTCTTATGATCCAACAAAAGCAAGATGCTCAGATATCACAGTTGATAACTCATAATAAGATGGTTGACACTCAAATTGCCCAATTGGCAATTCAAAATCCACATAAACAACCAGGTAATCTTCCTCCTCAAGGACATCTTCCACATGAACAAGCCAATGCTATCACCTTGAGGAGTGGAACCCATTACAAAGGCCCTGAAATGATAAGGGGTGCAACCAATGAAAGCTTGGAAGTTGCTGAACAAAGTTCGAAAAAAGGCGAAAAAGAAGCTGAAATAGAGGTTGCTCGATCGAGCAGCACCCCCTTGATCGATCGAGCAACCCAGAAAATTTGCTCAAATTCGTCCCGGGAAGTTTCTGAAAGTTACAGTACAGCAAAACTCGGTCGAGCAAGTCATCTGCTCGATCGAGCAACCCCTGATCAGGATGAAAACACTTTCAATTCATCTTCCAAAGCTAGAGAAGCCGAGCCCATTACCATTGCACTTCCTTTTCCGCACCGCCAACATAAATCCAAGCTTGATAAACAGTTTGGGAGGTTTATGGAAAAGGTCAAGAATCAGCAAGTGAGTGTACCTTTTATCGAGTTGATTACTCAAGTGCCGGCTTATGCAAAGTTCATGAAAGATATATTGACAAGGAAGCGGTCCTTTAATGAAGTGGAGACGGTTGCATTTACTGAGGAATGCAGTGCTGTGTTGCAATCCAGATCACCACCAAAGCTAAAGGATCCAGGGAGTTTTTCTATTCCTTGTAATATAGGTTGCTTGTCAATTGATAAAGCCCTTTGTGATTTAGGGGCTAGTGTTAGTGTTATGCCATTTTCTATATGCAAAAAGCTTAATATGGGTCAACTTACTGTTACAAACATGACCTTACAAATGGCCGACCGTTCTATTAAACACCCTTTAGGGATTTTAGAAGACGTACCGGTTAGAGTAGGGAAATTTTTCATACCAGTTGACTTTGTTGTCTTAGATATGGCTGAGGACACCCAAATTCCTATCATCTTGGGACGACCATTCCTCCATACTGCGGGGGCGGTTATAGATGTTAAGAATGGGAGACTTACACTAACAGTGGGGGATGATACAATCACTTTCAACTTGGATAATGCCATGAAACATCCCATGTTAGAAGAGACATGTCATAGAGTCGATATTATTGATTTATCTATTGATGACTGTCTTTCTTTGTGTTTGAATAAGGATCCTCTGGAGATCGCCTTAATTTCCAGCACTGCTGAAGCTAGAAGCTCACGGAATGAAGAAGTAGTTGCAATGGAAAAACTGCTGACAGGAGAGGACTGCAAGTTACAGAAGGTTTATAGCTTAGGTAACCCCCCTAAGGTTACCGAGGTAAAGAAACCTGAACTTAAACCCCTCCCCTCTCATCTTAAATATGTTTTTCTTGATTCCCATGAGATGGATCCTGTAATTGTCAGTGCTAGCCTATCTGAAAGCCAACTTTCTGATTTATTGGTGGTTTTAAAAAGACATAAAAAGGCTATAGGTTATAGCAATGATGATTTGCAAGGTATTAGTCCTGACTTTTGCATGCACCGTATCCACTTAGAGGAAGACCATAAACCTTGTAGGCAGGGTCAACGTCGTTTGAACCCCACTATGCAAGAGGTAGTTAGAAAAGAGGTGCAGAAATTGTTAGATGCGGGAATCATATATGCTATTTATGATTCAAAGTGGGTCAGTCCTGTTCAGGTAGTCCCTAAGAAGAGAGGGACTACGGTCGTCACTAATGAGAAAAACGAGCTCATATCTACTAGACTAGTGACAGGGTGGAGGATGTGTATTGATTATAGGAGGCTGAATGTAGCCACTAGGAAAGACCACTTCCCTCTTCCCTACATTGACCAAATGTTAGAGCGTCTAGCGTGTCATAAGTATTTTTGTTATCTAGACGGCTACTCGGGATTCTTTCAAATCCCCATTCATCCTGACGATCAGGAAAAGACTACCTTCACATGCCCTTATGGTGTCTTTGCTTACCGAAGAATGCCTTTTGGGTTATGTAATGCCCCTGCCACCTTTCAACGTTGTATGATGGCTATATTTTCTGATTATATCGAGTCTATTATGGAGGTCTTTATGGATGACTTCAGTGTTTATGGGACCGATTTTGATAGTTGTTTAGCTAATCTGACTAAGGTCTTGCAACGTTGTGAGAAAAGCAATCTTGTGTTAAACTGGGAGAAGTGCCACTTCATGGTAACTGAAGGGGTGGTACTTGGTCATTTGGTGTCTGGACGAGGCATCCAAGTGGATAAAGCTAAAGTGGAAGTGGTTGAGCAATTACCGTACCCAGTGAATACTTAAAGTGTTAGAAGTTTCCTTGGTCATGCGGGGTTCTATCGCCGTTTTATTAAGGATTTTTCAAAGATTGCTCAACCAATGACTAAGCTTCTCCATAAGGATGCCCCGTTTGTGTTTACTGATGAGTGTGTTAAGTCTTTTGACAGGATTAAACAAGCTCTAATCTCAGCTCCTATTATCCAGTCTCCTGATTGGACATTGCCGTTTGAGATAATGTGTGATGCCAGTGACTATGCAGTTGGGGCTGTTTTGGGGCAAAGGAAGGATAAGGTGCTACATGCAGTTTACTATGCCAGTAAGACGTTGGATGATGCGCAAGTTAACTATGCTACCACTGAGAAAGAATTACTTGCAGTTGTCTTCGCCTTAGACAAGTTTAGAGCCTATCTTGTGGGTTCTAAGGTGATAGTCTATACTGACCATGCAGCACTGAAATACTTGTTGGCTAAGAAGGAAGCCAAACCTAGGCTTATTCGTTGGATCTTGTTGCTACAAGAATTTGATTTGGAGATCCGGGATAAGTCAGGTGCTGAGAATGTGGTTGTTGACCATTTGTCTCGTCTGAGGTTTGAAGAGGGAGATTCCATCCCCATTGATGATTCGTTTGGTGATGATCATCTCCTTGCCATTACCATGGAAACTCCATGGTTTGCCGATTATGCCAACTTTTTGGTTGGGGGAATTATGCCTCCAGATCAATCCTATCAGCAAAAGAAGAGGTTTCAACATGATGTCAAGAGGTATTTTTGGGATGATCCTTATCTATTCCGGGAATGTGCCGACGGCATTTATCGACGATGTATTCCAGAGGGTGAGGTACATGCCATCCTTTCTCATTGTCACTCTTCTTCATATGGCGGTCATCATGGTCCCTCAAGGACGTTTGCTAAAGTTATGCAGTCGGGTTTTTATTGGCCGACTATTCTCAAGGATGCTACTACTTTTGTCCGTTCTTGTGACGCATGTCAAAGGACGGGTAACATTTCTCAAAGGCATGAGATGCCTCAAACGGGTATTTTGGAAGTTGAGATATTCGATGTTTGGGGTATTGACTACCAAGGGCCATTCCCATCTTCCCATGGTAACCAATATATTCTGGTAGCAGTTGATTATGTCTCCAAATGGGTGGAAGCCATTGCCACTCCTACTTGTGATGCCAAAGCAGTTATCAAACTGTTTCAGAAGATCATTTTCCCACGATTTGGGGTTCCTCGTGCTCTCATTAGCGATGGAGGAAAGCATTTCAATGAACGTCATCTTAATTCTTTATTGAAGAAATATGGTGTTACACATCGTCGGGGGTTAAGTTATCATCCGCAGACAAGTGGTCAGGTAGAGGTTTCTAATAGAGAGATTAAGTCAATCCTTGAGAAAGTCGTGAGTAAATCTAGGAAGGATTGGAGTCGTAAGCTTGATGACACTTTATGGGCTTACCGAACTGCTTTTAAGACTCCAATTGGTGCTTCTCCATACCGGTTAGTCTATGGCAAGGCGTGCCATTTACCGATAGAACTTGAGCATAGGGCTATGTGGGCCATAAAAGAGCTTAATATGGATCCCTCACTGGCGGGTGAGAAACGACTTATGCAGTTGAACGAGCTTGATGAGTTTTGATTGCATGCCTATGATAGTGCTCGGGTTTACAAAGAGAAGACCAAGAAATGGCATGACAAACATATTCTGCAGCGGGAATTTAAAGTTGGTGATAAAGTATTATTATTTAACTCCCGTTTGCGTTTGTTTCCAGGTAAACTCAAGTCCAGATGGTCCGGACCGTTCACAGTTACCGAGGTAAACAAGTTTGGGTCGGTTTCACTACAAACCGACAAGGGTGAGATTTTCAAAGTCAATGGTCAACGCTTGAAGATCTACTACGATGGAGCATTTATAGGGGTGATAGAGGCCGTAGACCTATTCACTCTTGATAAATCCCCATGACTTTGAGGTAACACGGTCGTGCGGGACCGCTATAAACCAGCACTAACCGGGAGGCAACCCGGCATTTACTTGTACTTTATTTGTAAATTTTATTTCGATTAGCCTAATTATTAATGTCATAATTTAATTAGATTTAGTTTGGATAGTTAATATAGTTGTGCTTTATTGAGTGTGGTGAGGGAGCGATCTAACAATTTTATTGAGTGTTTGCAGCTAATACAATTGGAAGACGCTTTCATTACGAGGAAACGCAAAGAAAGAAAGGAGAAAAGAAGAGAAACACAAGAAAAAAAAAAACTGGACATCACAGGTTGCTCGACCGAGCAAGTCCCTGCTCGATCGAGTTTTTGCTACACCCAACATCCAGCCACTTTAGCAAAGGCGAAAAAACTTGAAAATTTAGGTTGCTCGATCAAGCAAGCTTCATCTGCTCGATCGAGTCGAAGCGGTTCAGACCGGCCCGATGCTCAATTTTTTCCTCATTCTTCTTCTTATTTCGTCTTTGTTATCCTCTCCCTCACCCTTATTCCATCATAATACCTCAAGCAAACTCATTCATATCATCATTTTATCATCAAGCTAGCTTCAACAATCATTCACTTGTTTTAAGTTCAATTTGTGAAGAAATTGGTGTTCTTGCTCCCTCCTTTTGCCCAAATTGTGAATCTAGGGTTTGCTTCTTATTTCTTCAATTTTGTGCTTCTAATTCATTGTTGTTGCTTCCTAGCTTTGTTATTTAGTAATTATTCACTCTTGCATTGCTAATTGCTCCGTCTTTCCTGCGTTTTAGACTCAAATTTGAATTTTTTTCGAGTTAGGGTTAGCTAATCCGTCTTTTGAGCATAGAGTTGTGTTTGTTGTGTTTTAATTACTTTAAATTAGCTATGTCTAGGCAAGAAGGAACAAGTAAACGTTGTCGAGCACCCCGTCGTGTTCGACAACCCGACGTAGAAGCGATTCCGGGTAACCCCGATTACCCTTGATCGTTTTCAACACACAAGAGCAGCATGACCGCTTTGCTTTGCTTATGGGTCGTCCTATGGACCCTACTCGCTGTGTGTGCCCCAACGTTCTTGGTTCTCTCGGTTTTGGGAATGCCATGTTTGCTATGTTTCACCGAATCGGGTTTGGGGGGCTATATTCCCTTAATGAGCTTTCCTACCGACCTTTGACACTAGAATTTTTTAGTTCCTATGATTGGGACGAGACCAATGAAAGTGTGTCTTTTAGGTTGCTTAATAGGGATTTTGTGTTGTCCTATGCCGAGTTGGCGAATCATTTGGGTCTTTCTGTCGGCAACGATGATTCTTTTATTGCTGTTCCTTCCGGCTTTCAAGCCGTTGAATATTTTCGTTTATTAACGGGTCTTCCTGAGGCACGTGTTAATGCTATGGCGGTTAATTATGTGCAGCATCCTTGTTTGAGGTTGTTTTTGCGTTTCTTTAGCTTCTTTTTATTTGCTAGGAAGGACCTTAGTAAGCTTAATTCTCATGAGGTTTTGTTACTTGCATCTTCCCTCAACCCCATGCATGAGAATGATTTTCATTTCAATCCGGTTGGTTTGGTGTGTTTTGCTTTCTGGAGGATCACTTCCGCTACCCAGCATTCCTTAGATTGTGGTGCCTGGGTCACTAGGTTGGCTAGGAGACTTGCTGGGTTTAGGGGAGACCATAACTACACACCAATGACCCCGCTTCATGCCCCTAGAGTGGACGAGGAGTACTTGCGCCACACCCTTTGCTGGATAAATGCGTTACGAAACGATAGATTTTAGTGGCGAGTACGGGGAACCCAGTGGATAGCTCTTCCTGATACCGATAACCGTCTCCCTTCTACGGAGCGTATGTCTACCCATGATCCGGAGACTGGACCTACCCCTCCTCCTCGTTCTTATGTGGTTCCACCTGAGCTTATTTTTGCTTTAGCCGAGAACCGTCGACCTCATCGGCGGATCACTCCTTCTACTTCTACTCAGGCTACCACCACCCCGATTCCACGCTTTACACCCACCCCAGCTCCTTACCCTTACCCTCCACCTGCTTACACCTATGATCCAGCTTTAGAGAGGGAGATTAGGATTCACCAAGGAATTAACAATGACTTGGTGATGAGGGGACTTTGGGAGAACCTCATGCAGACTGATCTTAATGCCGAGCTACTACCGAGGTCCGGGTGATGAGACGGGTGTGTTTGATAATTATGGGGTGACTCCTCAGCAGTTTTCCCAGGAGTTTAGTCACGATTATGGTTGCCTGGGTCGTTCTTGGTATACTCCTATCCAACTGGATGCTCCAGTTGGTGGGTTTGGTGACCCGTTTCGGGCTTCTTCTTCTGGTGCTGCTGAGAGGGGCGATGATGATGATGATGATGATGATCAGGCGCAGTAGTGGCAGCTGGTCACTACATCCCCATTTTGCAGCTGGTTTGGGGGAAGCTATGTCTATACAGCTGGTATTATCTATCCTTGTACTTTCTTTTATTGTATTTTCTTATAGTTATTTCCCATTCCCTTTTGTTAGTGGTGTCCTTTAGGTTGCTGATGTTGGTTGATATGTGATTGCTGTGCTGTTAGCGTCACACTGAGGACACTGTGACATTTAGGTTTGGGGGAGAGTCTTTATTTATGTTGTGTGTTTAGTTTATTTAAAAAAAAAAATCCATAAAAATTGAAAAATTTACAAAATCCAAAAACATGTTATTATTTTATTAGGTCGAGTCTTGGTGAATTGATTAACAATGATGATAATTTGCATTGTTTTTGCATTTGAATCCCAAATAAGTTATCCATGTACATTGTTTTGACCTGCTATTTTTGAAAACAAAGCTCATAGGACAAGTCTTGACCGTTTTTGACATACCTTATGCTAATTAGATTTCGTAATTTTTGTTGGTAAACCACTTAAAATTCTGAGGTCTATAGAGCTTCCTAGGCCATGAACATCAATAAACTGGTCTCATTGTTTTTAGGCTTGAGTGTGGTACTCCTTGTGGAATGTGTAACATCAAATTGCATAAATGTGACATTCGTTTCTTGATACTATACGCGTTCGTTTGATAAGTGCATGATGAAAGGTGGTTCTTTTTGTTCAAATAAGCCTCACATAGCCAAAAAGACTTGATTTTATATCCTTATTATTGAGTTCTTCATGTTTAGCCTATTTGAGCCTATGTAGCCTGTTTTACAAGCCATATAAAAGCTACATTCCTAGAACTTGCCTACCTTATCGGGACAGTCGCAGTTGCATGTTTTTCTTATCTACTTGTCTACTATGGTTGGGTCGGGATTTCAAAAAGAATATCATTGGGTGTAGCAAGTATGTTGGCAATTGTGTCATTTATTCCCTTTGTTGAGAAAAGTTGTGAAGCAAAAGAAGAAAAAAAAATGATGAAGAAAGGAAAAAAAAAGATTTGATTTGAAAAAAGAGAAAAACAAAGAGAAAAAGAAAAAAAAATATGTTGCTTCATTGAATTATTCAAGGGAAAAAGAAAGGGAATTTACTAGAGTCTAATGCATATTTATAGAGCAATTTCGATCTCTCTCTTGCGTTGTCAAAGTTTAAGATGATTTCTCTAGTCGGTGTTGGTTTGTGTTAGTCTTGTAGATTTGTTTTGGTACGTGTCGCTGCGACTACCAATCTTAGCCCCACATTTCCATACGTGCCTTGGCATAATCCATTTCTATACCTTCACCCATTAGCTTCCCTTTTTGTCCTGATTCATGTACTTTATAGCGAATGCGTATTAGTTGGGGAAATTACTATCACATTAGAATGCATGCATGTTTCATAAGTTGAGTGAGTGTTTCTATTTCTTTCTATCTTCACAAAACTCACCTTTACATAAACTTATGAGTGCTGAGTGAATCCGCGAGAATCCGACAAATTGAGCCTTGCAAGATTGAAAGGTATTTGGTTTTTGTCTATACTACGGTATCATGTAAAATCTTGGATATGAGCTGCGTTTTCTACTTTCCCGTACCTTTGAATTTGTTTTATTGGTACAACTTGGTCATTACTTTGTTATAGATATGGATAGCTTGGGATTTGTATGTGCATTAACATTAGCTTTGAGTTTTTCATTCACCATTTGTATGTTTGTCTTTGTATGTGTCGAGTGCTTTGCTTAGGGACAAGCAAAGGATTGGTTTGGGGGAGTTTGATGATCACTATTTATATACATATTTTATGCTTCCCCTAGTCACAAATAACTCGATTTACCGTCTTTCCTTGCTTATTCTATGCTATTTTAGCTAGAATATCGATTCTACCGCTTTTGTTATGTTTTAATGCAGATTGGATGCATTTGGAGCTTTTTGAGATGATGTGGAGCATGGCGGAGTTGGATCGTAGAAGCTAGGCACGGAAATCGAGGAAGAAAAGAGAAGAAATGAAGAAAAGTCGAAGAAACAAGCTTAAATGAGAGTTGCTCGATCGAGCAGAGTCATGTTGCTCGATCGAGTCGATATCATGGCTGCTCGATCGAGCAGAAGGCCCTTGCTCGATCGAGCAAGCCTTATTTCGGCGGATTTCTTTTATTTTCCTTAAAGTTTAACCTAATTAGTAGGATCTTTTGTATTATAAAAAGAAAGCTCGTCTTTCTTAATTAGATATGCTTTGATATACTTTCTTATGCTTTTTAATACTTTTAAGCTTTAATTCAGAAACCCTAATTTAGTTCGCTTGCCTCCGGATTTATTTCATCAAAGACGATTGCCTTTAGTTCATCTTGTAATCGGTATTCTTCAATCTTTCTTAGTTATTAATTGAATTGTCTTCTTGTTCTTTAACTATTTTTCGTTCATCCTTTCATTATTGTTAATCATGTTTACTTTAATTATTATTGTTGTTGTTTATATCGTTATGAGTAGCTAAATTCCTTTCTAGGGTTGAAAGGGGATCTAGGATTGTTAGAAGGGGTAGATTAATTAATTGAATTGCAATTGCATGGTTATCGTTTGATTATCGTTTTAATTCTAGTTGTTTGATTACTGGCCAGGATTAATTAACTAGTCTCGCAAATTAGGATTGACACCGACCGGGTTAAGACTAAGATAGGCTACGATAATTGAATAGAACTCGTTTAATGATAGCGATCGCATGTTAAATTGTAGATCTAAAGGGCATAATTGAATCGACCGATCTTGTGACCTTAGATAACTTTATTGCATGATAGTTGATTTTATCCCTACCCCTGAACAATAATCCTAGTGAACCTGAGACCCTAGACTTTTAATCTCATTGTTTTCAACCTTATTAGTTTGTTATTGCTTATAGTTAGTTATTGCTTATTATTAGTTGTTATTATTATTGTTATTAGTTGTTATTATTATTAGTTATTATTGTTTACTTTAGTTGTTGTTATTAATTGCTTTTAGTTAAGAACTCAAATCTCAAACCCCGAATTGTTACTTAGAGACAAACCTAGTTTAACAGATTAGAATACTACCGCCTCCCTGTGGATTCGATACCTTGCTTACCGCTGACTATTAGTTAGTTGTGACTTAGGTTTACTTTGATTAAGGAGACGCGACTTTACCCTTATCATCGTGCTCCTCCACATGTCACACCACCAGCTCGCACCACCATCTCCTCTGTCAGAAACCTGAAGCAACCATCTTCATCACCAAATCCATTCACCACCGGCAGCTACTTCATAGCTCCACCTTGTTTCGAAACCCAAACTCGAACTCTCATCAACATTATCTCGTACCACCGTGGCCACCATCGGCCTTTCCAACCGTCCGCCGTGGAGCCCAGCAGTAATGAACCACTGCAACACCAATCGAGCGCCACAGTGTTCTTCGAATTCGAGCAGCAGCAAGTGGCCACCAGCCGGTCGACCGGCAGCCTGGCCACCGGCTGGTGCCCCCTTTTTGTGTGTGAAACTGAAACAGTGAAGCAATGGGTTTTAGCCGGTCATCACCCGGCTGCCGGGTACCCGGCTGCTGGGGATCCCTCACACTATAAAATTGGCAGAAGGAAGCAGAGGGTTGTGAGGCGGTATGGTGGTCGGCCGCCGGCTGACCGGCTCAGACCCTATTATGTGAGATGGTTGATTTTGTTGTTTTGTGGTAGCTTTTTGGAAGGGAGAAAAAAGAAATAGAAAAAAAATGTGAAAAAGCGTAAAGAAAAAGCAGAGGGAAAGGGACGCAGAAAAAGTCAAAAAGAAAGAAAAAGAAGGGGGAAGGGGGCTGGGTGTGAGACCAGACGAAAGTCCAAAAAAAAGCAAACATACATTATGATTCCATTAGAAGAGTTTTCGAGTAGGTAGATATAGTTTTAGATAGAGATTTTTAGACCGTCTCACTAGAAGAAAAACCCGTCTCACTAGATTAGATTTTCTTAGTTTAATTTCTTCATTTAATTCTTCCCCAAATTTTGTAATAGTTTACGTCACTTGGATTTTGTATGAAGATTAAGATCGAAAAATCGGGTTTTATTCAAAGTTCGTATCTTTTCCGTCTCGTCTTTGTTAATCGGTAAAGATTCAATCTTTCTTCTTTATTTTCCTCTTTATTTTCATTTACTTGTCATTTAATTAATCTTTCATGTTTGTCTAATTAGTTTACATGTTTAATATGTCTTATTTTGCTAGTTTTGTATCCAAGTTTTCATCTTTAATGATTTTCCTTGTTAATATGAGTGGGTAGTGTATTACTAAGGTAGATGGGGGAGTTAGTGTAGGTTTATAGGTTGATTATGATAATTGGGCTTAAAGATTAAGTCTTTTGGTAGTCTACTTGTCTTGTGCACACAGGGTGTTGGTAGAAATGCTTAAATGAGTAGTTTGAGTATTTCCCATGTTTAATTACTAGTTTGAGCGAGAGCTCGACTTGTAACGTGTTTGTGTGCATTTTGAATGTTTAAGGGGAGGTTAGGGCGAGATCCCACCCGATCCTTGGGCTAGGGCTCGTCTCACACCGAGAGGTGGAGACTTGCCTAGAGACCGTCTTGCACCGAGAGGTGGAGACATATCTAGACTTACCATTAGACTAGTTTTAACCCTCGTCATAATCGACCTATACCTATATTAATGAACCCATTCACCTTAGTCTATTTTAATCATTCTTTAATCTTTTCTTGCTTCATTGTTAGTTTTAGTTCTTGCATCTTTCTCGTCTTTAGCATTTGAACCTCTCATATTCGTCCGAACTAGACTAGATGAAAACAAAAATCGATAGCCAATCCTAACCGTCCTTTGGGTTTGACCTCCTTACCCTACTACATTAACTAGTTTGGTATTGAGTTTTATAAGTTTTGTTTGACCGGGGGAGGGCGACTAACCCCACGTCAGGTAGATTTAAGTAATACAACCTCATGAGAATTCAATTTACTAAGGTCCTTCCTAGCATACAGAAGAAGGCTAAAGAAACGCAAGAACAACCTTAAACAAGGATGTTGCACATCATTGAGAGCCATCGCATTGACACGCGACTCAGGTAGACCAGTAAAAAGAGAAAAATAATCAACGGCTTGAAAGCCGGAAGGAATAGCAATAAAAGCATCAGCATTACCAAGAGAAAGACCCAAGTGATTAGCTAATTCAGCATATGACAACACAAAATCCCTATTGAGCAACCGAAAAGACACACGCGTATTTACCTCGTCCCAATAGAAGGAACTAAAGAATTCAAGTATCAATGGTCGATAAGAAAGTTCATTGAGGGAATATAACCCACCAAACCCGATTTGGTCAAACATATCAAAAATAACATTACCCAAACCGAGGGAACCGAGAATGGAGGGGCACAGACAACGAGTAGGGTCCATAGGACGACCCCATAAGCATAGCAAAGTGATCATGTTGGTCTTGTGTGCTAAAAACGATCCATGGGTAAGTCGGGTTACAAGGGATCGCTTCTATTTGAGGTTGTCGGATTAGACGGGGTTCCCTACGTCGCTTGCTACTTCCTACTTGTCTAGACATTACGAATTGAAGTAAATAAAGCACAAAAACAGCACAATATGCTCAAAAAGACGGATTTAGCAAATCGTAATTCGAAAAAAATCAAATTTGAGTCTAAAACACAAGTAAGATGGAGCAGTTAGCAAGCTAAGAGTGATTAATTACTAAAGAATGAAGCAAGGAAGCAACAAAAAACAATTCAAAGCACAAAATTGAAGAATAAGAAGCAAACCCTAGATTCACGTTTTGGGCAAAATAAGGGAGCAAAAACACCAATTTCTTCACAAATTGCACTTAAAATAAGTAAGATGATGTTTGTTGATGATAATATGATGATTAATTGATGATTTAAGTGTGTTTGAAGGAGGTAATTGAGAGAGTAATGGTGAGGGAGAAGCAAAAGTGACGAAATAAGGAATGAGAAAGAAAGAAATTAAGGAAAAAACCTGTTTTAAGCCTCGAGACCGGTCGGACCGGTGCGACTCGATCGAGCAAGTCAGGCTGCTCGATCGAGCAACCTAAAAATTCCAGATTTTTGAGTCTTTTGCTCGATTCTCGGATAAATTGGGTGTATGCCTAACTCGATCGAGCGCGAGGTCTGCTCGATCGAGCAACCCTAGAAATTCCGGAATTTGGCTGTTTTTCTTATTTTTGTTCTTTCCTTCTTTTCATTCTTAAAGCGACTTCCAATTTTATTACCTGCAAGCACTCAATAAAATTGTTAGATCTCTCCCTCACCTCACTCAATAAAGTAGACCTATATTAACTATCCAAACTAAATTTAATTATACTATAACATTAATAACTAAGCTAATTGAAATAAAATTTACAAATGAAGTACAAGTAAATACCGGGTTGCCTCCCGGTTAACGCTAGTTTATATCGGTCCCGCACGACCGTGTTACCTCAAAGTCACGGTGATTTATCAAGAGTGAAAAGGTCGACGGCCTCTATCACTCCTATAAATGCTCCATCGTAATAGATCTTCAAGCGTTGACCATTGACTTTGAAGGTTTCACCCTTGTCGGTTTGTAGCGTAACCGACCCAAACTTGTTCACCTCAGCAACTATGAACTGTCCCGACCATCTGGACCTGGGTTTATCTGGAAACAAACGCAAACGGTAGTTAAATCTTTATCACCAATTTTAAATTACCGCTGCAGGATATGCTTGTCGTGCCACTTCTTTGTCTTCTCCTTGTAAACCCGAGCATTATCATAGGCATGCAATCGAAACTCATCAAGCTCGTTTAATTGCATAATTCGTTTCTCACCCGCCAGTGAGGGATCCATATTAAGCTCTTTAATGCCCCACATAGCCTTATACTCAAGTTCGACCGGTAAATGGCATGCCTTGCCATAGACTAACCGGTATGGAGAAGCACCGATTGGAGTCTTAAAAGCAGTTCTGTAAGCCCATAAAGTGTCATTGAGCTTACGACTCCAATCCTTCCTGGATTTACTCGCAACTTTCTCAAGGAGAGACTTAATCTTCTTATTAGAAACCTCCACCTGGCCACTTGTCTGCGGATGATAAGTTAACCCCCGACGATGTGTAACGCCGTATTTCTTCAATAAAGTGTTAAGATGGCGTTCATTGAAATGCTTCCCTCCATCGCTAATGAGAGCACGAGGGACCCCAAATTGCGGGAATATGATCTTCTGAAATAATTTACAACTGCTTTGGCATCGCAAGTGGGAGTGGCAATAGCTTCCACCCATTTGGAGACATAGTCGACTGCTGCTAGAATATATTGGTTACCATGGGAAGATGGGAATGGCCCTTGGTAGTCAATACCCCAAACATCGAATATCTCAACTTCCAAAATACCCGTTTGAGGCATCTCATGCATGTGCGAAATATTACCCGTCCTTTGACACACGTCATAAGAACAGACAAATGTAGTAGCATTCTTGAGATTAGTCGGCCAATAAAAACCCGACTGCATAACCTTAGCAAATGTCCTTGAGGGACCATGATGACCGCCATATGGAGAAGAGTAACAATGAGAAAGGATGGCATGTACCTCACCCTCGGGAATACATCATCGATAAATGTCGTCGGCATACTCCCGGAATAGATAAGGATCATCCCAAAAGTACCTCTTGACATCGTGTTGAAACCTCTTCTTTTGCTGATAAGATATACCCGGCGGCATAATTCCCCCAACCAAAAAGTTGGCATAATCAGCAAACCACGGAGTCTCCATGGTAATGACAAGGAGGTGATCATGAGCAAACGAATCATCAATGGGGATGGAATCTCCCCCTTCAAACCTTAGACGAGACAAATGGTCAGCAACCACATTCTCTGCACCAGACTTATCTCGGATCTCCAAATCAAATTCTTGTAATAACAAGATCCAACGAATAAGCCAAGGTTTGGCTTCCTTCTTAGCTAAAAAATACTTAAGTGCTGCATGGACATTGTAGACTATCACCTTAGAACCCACAAGATAGGCTCTAAACTTATCTAAAGCAAAGACAACCGCAAGTAACTCTTTTTCAGTGGTAGCATAGTTAACTTGCGCATCATCCAAAGTCTTACTAGCATAGTAAATCGCATGTAGCACCTTATCTTTCATTTGCCCCAAAATAGCCCCAACTGCATAGTCACTGGCATCACACATTATCTCAAACGGCAATTTCCAATCAGGAGACTGGATAATAGGAGCTGAGATTAGAGCTTGTTTAATCTTGTCAAAAGACTTAACACACTCATCAGTAAACACAAACGGGGCATCCTTATGGAGAAGCTTAGTCAATGGTTGAGCAATATTTGAAAAATCCTTAATAAAACGGTGATAGAACCCCGCATGACCAAGGAAACTTCTAACACTTTTAACATTTAACGGGTACGGTAATTGCTCAACCACTTCCACTTTAGCCTTATCCACTTGGATGCCACGTCCAGACACCAAATGACCAAGTACCACCCCTTCAGTTATCATGAAGTGGCACTTTTCCCAGTTTAACACAAGATTACTTTTCTCACAACGTTGTAAGACTTTAGTCAAATTAGCTAAACAACTATCAAAATCGGTCCCATAAACACTGAAGTCATCCATAAAGACCTCCATAATAGACTCGATATAATCAGAAAAAATAGCCATCATACAACGTTGAAAGGTGGCTGTGGCATTACATAACCCAAAAGGCATTCTTCGGTAAGCAAAGACACCATAAGGGCATGTGAAGGTAGTCTTTTCCTGATCGTCAGGATGAATGGGGATCTGATAGAAGCCCGAGTAGCCGTCTAGATAACAAAAATATTTATGACACGCTAGATGCTCTAACATTTGGTCAATATAGGGAAGAGGGAAGTGGTCTTTCCTAGTAGCTACATTCAGCTTCCTATAATCAATACACATCCTCCACCCTGTCACTAGTCTAGTAGATATGAGCTCGTTTTTCTCATTAGTGACGACCGTAGCCCTCCCTTCTTAGGGACTACTTGAACAGGACTGACCCATTTTGAGTCAGAAATAGCATATATGATTCCTGCATCTAACAATTTCTGCACCTCTTTTCTAACTACCTCTTGCATAGTAGGGTTCAAACGACGTTGGCCCTGCCTACAAGGTTTATGGTCTTCTTCTAAGTGAATACGGTGCATACAAAAGTCAGGACTAATACCTTGTAAATCATCAATGATATAACCTAGAGCCTTCTTGTGTCTTTTTAAAACTACCAACAAATGAGCAAGTTGGCTTTCAGATAGGTTAGCACTGACAATTACAAGATTCATCTCATGGGAATCAAGAAAATATATTTAAGATGAGAGGGGAGGGGTTTAAGTTCAGGTTTCTTTACCTCGATAACCTTAGTGGGGTTACCTAAGCTATACACCTTTTGCAAGTTACATTCCTCTCCTGTCAGCAGTTTTTCCATCTCAACTACTTCCTTACTCCGTGAGCTTCCAGCTTCAGCAGTGCTGGAAATTAAGGCGATCTCTAGAGGATCCCTATTCAAACACAAAGAAAGACAGTCATCAACATTCAAATCCACAATATCAACTCTATGACATGTCTCTTCTAGCATGGGGTGTTTCATTGCATTATCTAAATTGAAGTTGATAGTGTCATCCCCCACTGTTAGTGTAAGTCTCCCATTCTTAACTTCTATAACCACCCCCGCAGTATGGAGGAATGGTCGTCCCAAGATGATAGGAATTTGGGTGTCCTCAGCCATATCTAAGACAACGAAGTCAAATGGTATGAAAAATTTCCCTACTCTAACCGGTACGTCTTCTAAAATCCCCAAAGGGTGTTTAATAGAACGGTCGGCCATTTGTAAGGTCATAGTTGTAACTGTATGTTGACCCATATTTAGCTTTTTACATATAGAAAATGGCATTACACTAACACTAGCACCTAAATCACAAAGGGCTTTATCAATAGCTAAGCATCCTATATTACAAGAATATAAAAACTCCCTGTATCCTTTAGCTTAGGTGGTGATCTGGATTGTAACACAACACTGCATTCCTCAGTAAATGCAACCGTTTCCACTTCATGAAAGGATCGCTTCCTTGTCAATATCTTCTTCATAAACTTTGCATAAGCTGGCACTTGAGTGATCAACTCAGTAAAAGGTACACTCACTTGCAAATTCTTGACTACCTGCATAAACCTTCCAAACTGATAATCGAGCTTGGGTTTATGTTGGCGGTGCGGAAAAGGAAGTGTAATGGCGATTTGATCGGCTTCTTTTGCTTTTGAAGATGAATTAGAGGACTTACCAGCCTGATCAGGGGTTGCTCGATCGAGAAAAGGGGTTGCTCGATCGAGTTTTTCAAAACAGGAACTTTCAGAAATTTGTCGAGCAAATTTTTTGAAATTTACCCGGGTTGCTCGATCGAGCAAAGGGGTGTTGATTGATCGAGCAACCTCCTTTTCAGCCATTTTTTCGCTATTTTCCGAATCTGGACGAGCAACTTCCATACTTTCATCGCTTTCATCTCCTCTCATTTACGAGCCTTTGTAATGGGTCCCACTCCTCAAGGTAATAGCATTGACTTGTTCATGTGGAGGGTGTCCTTGAGGAGGAAGATTACCCGGTTGTTTGTGTGGATTTTGAATTGCCTATTGGGCAATTTGAGTATCCACTATCTTGTTGTGCGCGAGCAATTGAGAGATCTGAGCATCTTGCTTTTGTTGTATCATGAGACTTTGCTGCAACATGGCTTTCAATTCCGCCATATCATTACTTGGAGGTGGTGGAGGTGGAGCTTGTTGAAAGTTTTGGCCTCCTTGATTTGAACGGTTATAGTTACCTTGAGAATTGCGATTGTGAGGAATCACATAAGAGGAACCTTGTTGCTGAGGTGGCGGTGGGGTAGGATAAATGACGGGCTTAAAAGCGGTGTCGCTAATTAGCTACGATCAAATAACAATTTATAACTCCTAAACAAACACAAATTATCCTAGATAAAGGTAGTAAAATGGTAAGAATAGGGTCGAACCCAAGAGAAGGCGGTATTAACTAAATTAATCTAATCTAGACTCTTGCAAAATGCCAATTAACAAAACTAATTACTCTAATCACAAATTAAGAGAAAAATTAAAACAAAAGCTTAAATTAATTACAAACTATGATATTCACAATAAGAAAACATGTAGGATAACATATAGGGAGAAATTTGGTTAAAAAGATTACCCAACTTGAAACATGAAATTCTAGTCTAGACAATTGAACAAACACCTTCTATGCAAGTAATCAAATATGAGAAAAATACTTAGTGCAATTATCCCAAGTAACACAACAATTAGCAAAGATGACCCTTTTATACCTCCCTTCTTATTTATCTAATACTACCTCCTAAGAAATAGTCAACATGGATTAAACCAACCTAGATTGACCCTTTACAACTTAACCAACACTTATTAAAACATAAGCACAATCAAAGGAGTAAGCTTTAAGTATTAAACCAAAGGATTAAGCTAGAATCATGCAACTCAACACTAAACCATGTTAAAATTACACAACATATAATTTATCACTCAAAAGATTCTAACTTTAAACCAAAGTTGAAGTCTTTCAAGTTTACTTCACACATTCAAGTATAGGTTGACAAATCCTACCAAGAACAAGCATTCATTAAGCAAATAAGATGCCAAGCTAGTCAAACTAAACATTCATCTACTCAACATGAAAGATTAACACAAATAAATTATATTAAATATGGAAGAAAAGGATTAGAGAGTCATACAATGCTAAAGTTGTGAACTTGTTCAAATTACACCAAGTAATTGGAGAATTAGCTACCCATAATCCAAATATTACAACCCATTATGAAGTTCAACCAAAATACAAAACCAAAATGAAGAACAAAACTTGAGAGAATTCTAAGGAAATGTGTTGTGGAATGTTGTATCCAATGTTGTGTGCTTCTCTCTCTACAATTTGATTCTTATATACCGTTGGTCTGAAAACCTAGGGGCCTTGAGAAATGGGCCTCAAAATGACAAGACGGAGAATGAAGAACACATGCCTGAGACCAGGACGCTGGCAGCGTCGTTTGGACGCTGGCAGCGTTCCCTGGCGCTGGCAGCGTTTCATGCTGCCAGTTTTTCCCTTGGTTGAGCGTCTTGACTTTCGTTGACCCTTTGGATTTTAGTCCCGCCTTGACTTCCATTGACCCTTTGGACTTGGTCTTCTTGCTTTGATGATTTGCTTGTAGCCCACTCCAATTGTCGGGTTTGGGTCTCGGGTCTCGGGTTTGACTTTGACTTTTGTTGACTTCCGGGTTTGACTCTAAAAGTTGACTAAAAATACTAAATAACAACATAATTACAAGGACTAAGGTTAGCATAAAGCGATGCTAACGACCCGTAAAAAGTATAATAAACGACCCTAATAAATACTACTAGACACAACACATTTTGGTGTTGTCAAATACCCCCACACTTGGACTTTTACTCGTCCCGAGTAAAAACTCGAGATTAGCAAGACAAACACGAGTCCAAACATAGCATGTGAAGGTAATAACCTCTCTTCCCTCACCACTACCTTCTTATATCTCCCTCAAAACACAACCACCTATTAAAAGAAAAATGACTCAAAGTTGTTTTAACACACTCTTCCCTTACCACTTCCTACTTATAACTCCCTCAATACAAGACTCGACACACCACCAACTTCGACTCATCTCACATCAACTCCTCCCTTCTTATAGCTCCAAGAATGTAGTATGACCATCTTTGCCTTATCCCAAGGCATAGCAAGATGGCCCTCATCACCAAACTCCATGCAACTCCACTTCTTATATCACCCCCTTATTACTCCACTAGTGTAAAGCATGGTTACTTGGTTGGCCCCAAACTACACAATTCGCACAACCAAGCAACCACCAAGAGAAATCCACCGATTTGGAACCAAATTTGTGACTCAAAGAAAAATAAAAAGAAATCCTAAGCTAACCTCCTTCCAAATTCCTCCTTATTTCTCCATTCTTTTCCCTCCATAAATCCTCATCATCGGAAGTATTTTGCTCATATTTTTTTTATGTTTTTTTTTCTATTTTTTTTCTTGAAAATCCCTCATTTTGCCTAAGGTGCCCTTTCGGGTTTTCACCTTAGCTTTTCCTTTCCTCTCATTGGTGGCTCGCAACTCGATTTTTTATTTTGCCCGGAATGCCCTTTCGGGTTTTCATTCCGTCCTCGGCCACCTTGATCGGGCCTGTCGCAAGCCCAATGCAAAGATAATTTACCCAGACTAGGCTAATAACAAATTAATGTAATTAGGGAAGTAGGGGTCGATCCTCAGGGAGATGGTGTTTCCTATAGAATGTGAATTGTCTCGCAATTGAGTTCTATCTAATGATTTCTGGGTTTTGGAGTTTTTAATTCTAAACTAATAAAAAGCATTAATGCAAAATGAAATAAAAGCTATTAAAGATGAAAGCAATAAAGCAAAAGATGAATTAATAAAAGCAATTAAAGATAAAAGCAATAAAGCAAAAGATGAATTAATAAAAGCAATTAAAGATGAAAGCAATAAAGCAAAAAAATGAATTAACAATAATGAGAAGCATCTAGGGAAATAGGTTCACACATGTAGATTGACATATTGATGAAATTGGATTTGGGATATGCAAATAATTCATTGAGCATTCGTAAGAATGGTGTGTTCATTACAATCATAGATCAGATGGTCTAGCAGGCTTTTAGTGCGATTTACTAGGTCTTAATCCACTACGTCACGCTTTGTCTATTCAATTCCTGTATATCTACCTTGGAAAAGAATTTCATACTAGTCAAATGATTTTAGCTAAAAATCGTTAACTATCGTTATAATCCAAACATGCATAGACACAATGTTTTAAAGGCACAATTCCTTTATCCAATTAACATCTTTTAATCAATCTAACATGGCTACCCTACACCCTAGAAAGGATGACTACTCACTCATGATGATATTTATGTCTAAAATGATATTAACAATGAAAACTAGGATAGACACGTTTATTTGGTTTTGACTTTTTATATGGCGATAATAACGACGCTAATTGATAATCTAGGAAATGAAACAACGATTATAACGGTACTAAAATGAATCTAAGACAATATGTAAAGCGAATAACAATCAAATGGAAAACAATAAGAACTTTAAACAAGGGATAAAACAGAAATACCTATATGACGACAATGATAACAATAATAGAAAATCCTTGCATATAATAAACGATCCTTGAATTGCAACGCTTGAATCACACAAAGGAGATTACAAGGATGAAATCCTTATTAATCTAAACTAGGGGACAGAAATAAAACTAAGAACTAAAGACTAAAGAAGAAGAAAATGAGAGAAGGGAGGCTAGTTCCCCCTCCTCCTAATCTAATGAGAAGTATATGAAGAGAAGAGAAGAGAAGTATAAAGAGATGCATGATTTGATATGAGGGGCTAGAGCATCTATTTATAGTATTAGGGTTTCGTGGAGAAGAGGTCGGGCATTAAACACATAGGTCAAAAATAGGATGAAGGAGCCGCAATGCTCGAAGCAGCACAAAAACCCGATCGGGTACACACTTCCTCGATCGGGTAAGTGGTCATCCAGGTTCTTTTGACTAACGTTTCATCTTCCTTTGCTTTGACTTGACTTCCAACATCCCCCTTGACCTCTTTAGTCGGGTTTGTTGATAGGGTTTGATGTAAAGCGATGATTTCTTTCGCCTAATTGATTGATCTTCCGACAACTACGAAACTGTCTTTGCTTCTTCTCTCTTTCGAATTAGTGAACCTTCTTGAAATGCCTTTCACTTGGTCAAGCTTGCTTCTTCAAATCGTCGGGTTCTAGGCAAATGCTCAGGAATATAGAAAAAGGGCGTAGAAACGTCACTTTCCCTACAAAACAGGTTAGAACATAGGAATTCGCCTAGAAGACGATATTAGCTCATAAAGTGGCTTAACAAAGCCCAAATGACATACAAAACCGAGCTAAATTGGGGGTTAAAACCATACAAATATTCACTTATCAAACTCCCCCAAGCTAAACCTTTGCTTGTACTCAAGCAAACATAACAAACAATACCAGGACAAGGTTGCAAGCGTTGGCTACTACACCATCAAGAAACAAATCTCAACATAAAGCTTTGGAAACATAATGAATCATAACCCAAAAACAACGTGGGCAAGAATGATACATAACATGGCTGAGATTTAGATAACGGCGTAGCACAAAGAATTTCACTATAGAATTTTCGGCTCTTGCATGATCTTTTGACAAATGGACTCTCACGGCACACTCGAACACTCAATGTATGTAAAAGGTGATTTCTTTATGTGTAAATGTTTGAGACACTCACCTATCTACGACTTATGAAAATGTGTCCGCAGTCTAATATGGTAAACAATTCAAAAAACAAGTCAAAGATCACAATGCACATAGAAAAGAAGCCGAAAAATATGAAGAAGGCTTTGGGAAATGGGTGAAAGGTGGACAAAAAGTTATGGTCATGTGAAGGTTAGAATGAGCTAGCAACTGACCAATGATAAATGGATACTCAATCCAAACTTTCGATGAATTCCCAAAAGATGGAAAACGAAGCCAGAATGAACAGATTGGCTTATTACACACAAAACACAAGGTTAAACTCCTTCTGAATATTGACTTGACATTTTGAGGAGATACTCGCAACTTCTTCTAATTTTTTCTTTTTCTTTCTTTTTCAATTTCTTTTTTCTTTTCTCTTTCTAATCATTTTTTTCTTTTCTTTTCTTCTTTTTTTCTTTTTCTTTTGAACATAACATCACTTTTTGAACAATTTCGTTCTTCCAAATTCACTTTGACATTAAGGAACAAATCTTCTCAAAAGAGCACCCATACACCATAGTCTAGCTACTAGCTCAAAAGGTAGGCAGTTTTTTATGTGGCTATTATTTTGTGAAGCATTTGTATGAAGAGGCTAATTTGAGGTGTAATTAAAGTGAAAAAGGCTTCAAATCATAGTGAATCATGAATGCAATGCTTATAGACATGAAATGAGAACCATACTTATGCGTTTTGACATGACACACATCACAAGGAGAACTACACACACCTAATTGAGACTGGGTATAGATGTACCAGTCTAAGGAGGTTCTACCTTACAATATATGTAATTTGCCAAATGTCAAGATCAAGCGTACTCATCTATAGATTCATTCCATGCCTACTGTGTACAAGACTTCCCCATGTATGCATAATTCAATGAAAATTAAATCATTATCTTTTGAAAGCTCTAAGTTTGGGAAATGTAACATGATAGCATAGTAAACAAGCAAGCAAAGCATGAAAAGCATTCAATTGTGTTCAAAAATTTTAAAATTTCTCTCTAAAATCTCCTCTTTCTTTTATTCAAAATTTGAAAAATGATCAACTAAAATGCAAAATGGGAAAATGCAATCCCTCCCCCAAGCTAAACATCACATTGTCCTCAATGTGAGCACGAAGACAAAATATGCAATGAGATGCCTAATGGGAAAAAGGAAAAATGAAAGAAGAGTGAAGCTTACTAGTCAGCGCGGACTCCCCTTAGCTAGTCTTTTGGACTTGACAAGGAAGGCCTTTATAGGTTTTCTTCAAAAACTCTTTCATCTGCAAAATAAATCCTAACAACGAAAAAAGGAATAAAAATAAAAATGCAAAAAAGAAAAGGAACACGGGTTGCCTCCCGAGAAGCGCAATTTAAAAGTCTTGCTAGACTCCACTTCTTTCTTTGAAATCATCCTTTATCTTTAAGCTCACTATCATCCAAGCTTGTCATCATAGCCTGCTTTACATTCTCCATCCATGCCAAGCTTTTCCGGGAATAGCTTCTTCTAGCACTTTTAGCAGTAGTACTTTTAGTATGCTCACCTGCAAGACAATCAACACTAACATGTGCCTCCAGCGGATCCGTCAGTAAGGATCGAGGCATAGAAGAAACAACAGAAGAGTCATCAACATTAAGCACATAGAAAGGTTCTTCTAATACGGGACCCTTAACGGTTGGATTTTTACTAAAGGTCACCTTGTCATCTCCTAACTCTAATGTCAACTTCCCATTCTTGACATCGAAAACTGCACCAGTGGTGTGCAAAAAGGGTCTTCCCAAAATGATTGGGATTTGAGAGTCTTCGGTCATGTCAAGTACTAGAAAGTCAACGGGAATGAAAAACTTACCAACTTTGACGGGCACATCTTCTAAAACACCCATAGGTTGTTTTAGAGAACGGTCCGCCATTTGCAAAGTAATATTAGTGCATTTCAAAACACCCATGTTAAGTTTTTCAAACATAGAAAAGGGCATGACACTTACACTAGCACCCAGGTCGCAAAGAGCCTTATAAATGGTATATGTGCCTATAGTGCAAGGGATGGAATAACTACCAGGGTCCTTAAATTTTGGTAGGGACTTATTTTGAAAGAGTGCACTACACTCTTCAGTGAAAGCTATGGTCTTAGTCTCATTGAAGGATCTCTTCTTTTTGAGGACTTCCTTCATAAACTTGGAATAAGAAGGAACTTGGGAAAGTAATTCAATGAAAGGAATTGTTACATTTAAGTTCTTGACGACGTCAAGGAACTTACCATACTTTGCCTCCTCCTTGTGTTTTGCTAATCTTTCGGGAAATGGGACCTTGATCTCAATAGGAATCTCGGGCTCTTTCCCTGTTGACATGGGCACCACAGCTTCAATATTAACAACCACGGGCTCATCATTATGCTTACCACTTCTCGAGGAAATGACATTTACAGTTTCGTGAGGTTGGTAACATTGTGAAGGCAGCTGCCCTTGCTCTTGGTGGGTATTAGAAGAGGCAAATTGGGAAATTTTAGCTTCCAACAATTTGATGGTGGCATCCTTAGCTTGATCGCTCTCTTAGAATTGAGCTATCATGGTGTCTTGTCTTTGAGCTAATTGCAGCATTATGGCTTCAAGTTTACTTACACCATTGTCACTCTGTTGAAATGTAAAGGATTGGAGTTGTTCTAGCTTTTGTGTGAGAAGAGCTACTTGAGCTTGTAAAAGCATCAAAGTGGGGTCTTCTTGCTTAGATTTTGATGGTATGGAGCGGGAATTTCTATATTGAGAATCGTGAATTGCCATGGATTCGATGGTATTGTGAGCATTTTCAACATTGATTTGATCAAATCTTCCATTGTTAGCAGAATCCAGGATTCGACGGGACTCTATATAACACCCATTATAGAATGTGATGGCAAGGAGCCATGAATCTAACCCATGATTAGGACACTCTCTTTGCAAGTCCTTGTACCTCTCCCAGGCTTCATATAGGCTCTCAACATCCCCTTGTTGGAAACCAGTGATTTGACTTCTCAACAAAGCGGTCTTCTCTGGGGGGAAGTACTTTTGGTAGAAGGCAAGAGCTAAGCTCTCCCAATCGGCGATACCTAAAGTAACCTTATCAAGGCTATGAATCCACAACTTTGCCTTACCCTTCAAAGAAAATGAAAAGAGCATCTCTCTAATTTGCTCTTGGGTGACTCCATTTTGTCTAATAGTGGAGCAATAGTCACAGAAGTTTTGGATGTGAAGGTTGGGATCTTCTGTGGCATTGCCACTAAATTGGCTTCTTTCTATAAGGTTAATGAAGGATGGTTTGATTTCAAATTTTTGGGCTTCGATTTGGGGTGTAGCAATACCCCTTGGAAGTGTTTCTGCGGTGGGTTTGGAATGGTCTGAAAGTCGAACCATTTCCGAATGTGAAGGTGAAGATGGAATGAAGATTGAGTGGTTTTTGTGAATAGAGATGAGAATGAATCTTCTTCTCCTGCAAGGTTAGATAGAATATCCGAGTATTTCTCACGAATACGGTCTAAACTTGAAGTATCAAAAGCTTTTGAGATTTCGTTGAATAGTTTTCGTATCCTACGCAGAGTTCTTTCTAGTTCGGGGTCTAAAGAATTAGAGGTCCCTAGTCTAGAAGATCTGGGCATAAGATTGAAAAGCTAAGATGAAAAATCAAGAGAGGTCTAAAGGAATTTGGGTTCCTAAAGACTAGATAAAACTAATTGCGATAAAAATCACAAGGAAAAGGAAAACTAAATCGTGCTCCCCGGCAACGGCGCCAAAATTTGATCACGCCTGTCGCAAGCCCAATACAAAGATAAATTACCCAGACTAGGCTAATAACAAATTAATGTAATTAGGGAAGTAGGGTTCGATCCTCAGGGAGATGGTGTTTCCTATGGAATGTGAATTGTCTCGCAATTGAGTTCTATCTAATGATTATCTGGGTTTTGAGATTTTTGATATCTAAACTAATATAAAGCATAAATAAAAACAAAATAAAAATAGTAAAGCAAGTAATGAAAAGCATCTAGGGAAGTAGGTTCGCACATGTAGATTGATATATTGATGAAATTGGATTTAGGATATGCAAATAATTCATTGAGCGTTCGTAAGAATGGCGTGTTCATTACAATCATAGATCAGATGGTCTAGCAGGCTTTTAGTGCGATTTACTAGGTCTTAATCCACTACGTCATGCTTTGTCTATTCAATTCCTGTATATCTACCTTGGAAAAGAATTCCATACTAGTCAAATGATTTTAGCTAAAAATCGTTAACTATCGTTACAATCCAAACATGCATAGACACAATGTTTTAAAGGCACAATTCCTTTATCCAATTAACATCTTTTAATCAATCTAACATGGCTACCCTACACCATAGAAAGGATGACTACTCACTCATGATGATATCTATGTCTAAAATGATATTAACAATGAAAACTAGGATAGACATGTTTATTTGGTTTTGACTTTTTATATGGTGATAATAACGACGCTAGTTGATAATCTAGGAAACGAAACAACGATTATAACGGTACTAAAATGAATCTAAGACAATATGTAAAGCGAATAAAAATCAAATGGAAAACAATAAGAACATTAAACAAGGGATAAAATAGAAATACCTATATGACGACAATGATAACAATAATAGAAAATCCTTGCATATAATAAACGATCCTTGAATTGCAACGCTTGAATCACACAAAGGAGATTACAAGGATGAAATCCTTATTAATTTAAACTAAGGGACAGAAATAAAACTAAGAACTAAAGACTAAAGAAGAAGAAAATGAGAGAAGAGAGACTAGTTCTCCCTTCCTCCTAATCTAAAGAGGAAATGTAAGAAGAGAAGAGAAGAGGATTGTAGAAAGGTGTGTTGAGATGAGAGGCTAGATGACCTATTTATAGTATTAGTGTTTCGTGGAGAAGAGGTCGGGCATTAAACACATAGGACAAAAGTAGGAAGAAGACGCCGTTTTCTCGAAGCAGCACAAAAACCCGATCGGGTACACACTTCCCCGATCGGGTAAGTGGTCATCCAGGTCCTTTTGACTAACGTTTCATCTCCCTTTGCTTTGACTTGACTTCCAACATCCCCTTGACCTCTTGAGTCGGGTTTGTTGAAAGGGTTTGATGTAAGGCGATGAATTCTTCTGCCTAAATGATTGATCTTCCGACAACTATGAAACTGTCTTTGCTTCTTCTCTCTTTCGAATTAGTGAACCTTCTTGAAATGCCTTTCACTTGGTCAAGCTTGCTTCTTCGAATCGTCGGGTTCTAGGCAAATGCTCGGGAATATAGAAAAAGGGCGTAGAAACGTCACTTTCCCTACAAAACATGTTAGAACATAGGAATTCGCCTAGAAGACGATATTGGCTCATAGAATGGCTTAACAAAGCACAAATGATATACAAACCGAGCTACATTGGGGGTTAAAACCTATACAAATATTCACTTATCAACTAGCCGCTGGATCTATGCATACTCCAGCAGGAATTGTGGAAGATGTCCTCATACGGATTGGATACTTCCTCATTCCCGTTGATTTTTATGTCATATATTCAAAGAAAGAACGAGATGACTATATTATATTAGGAAGACCCTTCCTAAATACGGTTGGAGCTTGTATAGATGTGAAAGGAGAGAAGATCACCTTTGAAATAGATGGATCAAGTGCCACCTTTGATAAAAGGGGAATGTATTGAGTGTTGGAAATGGCGACCTCGAAGCTTTCAAAGCTTCGGAAGCATGTTTAGAATGAGATTGCCATGTGGAGTGTAAACTACTAAGGTTCACAAGTTTTAAGTGACTTGATCAGCTTGACTCAAACTGAATACAATATCAAGTAACAAGGGGTGTTGTTTTAGTGATTGCGAGTTATTTTAGCTAAAAGATACAAAGGATATGACTTGGATACAGTCCTCTACAGCAAAGCACAAGAGAAAAAGGATTCAAGACTGGTTTTAGAGACAGTTTCAAGTGTTACAGCAAAGCACAAACACCATAAACTAATCTCAACAGCAAGTAAGTTAAACCACAGCAAAGCACAGGTATAACTTAGCTCACAATACAAGGCACTGATCAGACACCTTGGAGATGTATCAGGCTTGCTTCAAACTACAGCTCTTAGCACAAGTTTGATAACATTGAGTGATTTCTCAAAGTTTAATTCATTCATTCATAAAAGTCTGCCTACAACAGTCATACAAGACCCCTTTATATAGAGAGGTTGATATCTTGTGAGCCATTAGATGTATGGATCATCCACGGGCTAGCTTAGGATCTAAACTACTTCTACTGACACTAATTAAGAGCCTCACAATAGGACGAGCTCAACAACTAATAAGAACAGACACAAGACACAAAAGAAAACAGACTGAACAAAAGCAAATAAAGCAGTTTTGGATTTTTCCTGAAATGGAAATATGTTGCTCTTGTTGTCTTGCTGCCTTGCCTGGGTGTGTTGCTGCTCCTTGGGACTCTCTATTCTTATTATAACTTAGATAAGACCTGCCTTGGACGATGACAAGTTGACTTAAACAAAAGGAAACCACAATCTGACATGTACCTTCTCTGTTTTAGTTGTTTGCTGGACTCTTAACTTGGGGTGTCTGTTTCATGAATTTCTACTAGACTTCAAAAGGGTTTCTCCTGGGCAAACTTGTAGCTTAATGGGTTGGCTTGATGGTAGGCCATGGTGGGGGTGGTTGGGATGCTCTGGTGTACCTCCTAGATGCAGAGTTTGTGAATTGGTCTGTCTGTGCCTGAAGGTTTTTTTGTCTGTCTTGTGTGGGTAATGTGGGTTGTATTGGAGCTTGGCATGGGTTGTTGAGTCTTGGACTGTCTTCTTCATTGGGGTGGCTTGGCTTGGGTTGTTCTTGACTTGTCATAACTTGTTGTTTAGACCTTGTAACTCGAGCTTCCATCTGAGGGGTCAAGCTTGTCTTGTATGTGGTTTGATCATCAAGACCCCTTGGGTGAGCTCCTGCTGCACCATGGGTGTTGGCAAAAGGTAAATGAGAAAACTTCAAAGACGAATCCAGCTACAAGGAGCTCAAATCCCTTCATAAGGCTTAAGGAGGGATAGCAAAACAAAGTCTAGCATGACTTAAAAATGCGCTTGTCGGGAGGCAACCCATCTTTCCCTTTTCTTTTTCTTTATGCATTCTTTATTTTACTTCTTAGACAATGATTTTGATTTGGATTATTTTATTTGGACTATATTTTTTCTGGATTTTGTGATGTAATAGTTAGGAACAATTATCGTTTTACTTATTATTTACATTTAGAACTGCATGTTTAGTTAATAGTTTTTCGTACTTAGAATCGGAGGACTTATTGAGACAAGAAGGAGATATCCTTGGCCCAAGTTGCCAAGATTACTAAGGTTAGTAAGTATGTTCAAGGACATAGCCAAAAGGTAAGGGCAAGTAGCAAAGAAAAAAGAATCAAAAACCGGACCAGCACACTTCCCCGATCGGATCCGTGTATACCCGATCGGGTAAGTTGGCTGCTTCGTATTTTGCTCTAATTTCTTCTATAAAGCCAACACATTACCCTTTGCTTGCTGCCATATACCCGTGTTCTTCAATTTCAAAGCTCAAAATTCTCTCAAAACCTTCATTTCTTGGTCTTTTCTTACAAAATTTGTTACTATAACTCATCAAAGGCAACTTCTAAGCATCATCAAGTAAGTTAATTCTACTTTAGTTACTTCAATCTCTCTATATTTTTCAGAAATCCAACATGAACAAACCCTAACCCAAATTTGGGGGTTCTTGATTTTGATTGAAAAACTTGTTTAAATTGGATTTCTATTGCTTCTTACATGATATAGAGTGAATGTTAGTGATTAATTAGTATGCTTACTATG
>JAIUZE010066266.1:0-23942 GCA_022085475.1 Heliosperma pusillum
AAATATATGTTCCTCTTCATCTTTATATTATCTCATCTCATCATCTTCATCTCAAATATATTTTCCTCTTCATCGATCTCAAATCAAATCTAATCAAATATTCAGTCACAAATATTTCATTTTTCAGTTAGGTGAATCGGTTCATCTTTATATTATCTCAAATCAAATATTCAGTCACAAATATTTCATTTTTTTTCAGTTATGTGAATCGATTTATTTCATTGATAGAGCTGGTATGTACTGTGCTTCTCTTTCATTCTTTATCATGATCCAACACTTGCTTTTTTGGCTTAGGTTTGGTTCTTCGTCTCTTAGTTTACCAGGCCATCCATTTAGTAAGTCTTATAAAAGTTTTGTTCATGTGTGACTGTTTTGTACCCCCATCTGAGTTTTTGTTGAGTAACTTACTCAACCGAAGTTTTAGTTTATTGTTTGAGCTTGGATTTATGTGCTTTATATTAGTGAAGTTAACGCGGTTTGAGACCTATTGTGATTCTAACTGGGTTTGGTTTATTCTGAGAGCTAGGGTTATTCTCACTTAGTTTGTAGCTCGATCTACTGTAGGCGGGATTCATTTGTCTGATCTACGGTCACTTGGTTAAGATCATGCAGTTTTACTAGTTGGTTGATTGTTATTTGAGAGGTCTATGGTTATAATTGGAGAGCTTGAAGAGGAAAATATATTTGAGATGAAGGGGAATAATAGGTCTTGTTTGACAGATCTTCATTGATGCATGTAGATAATTATTTCACGCGGTGTTTGCTTGAGTATTTATGTGGTTAATGTATGGGTAATTGTTTTGGAATTGACAGCTCTTTTATTTTAGTTGACCGATATGTACTCGCGACTGTGCCGCTACTAACTACAATTACAACTACTAAAGTTGTTTGTATGTCAAATTTAGTAATCTAATTTAGTCATAGTTTATCTGGGTTTGGGCGCGTCTTTGACTAATGCTTCTCTTAGGTCTCTTCCTTATAGAAATTATGCTAGCTGTTTTCCTCGGTTCTATATTGTTTGGTTTCCTTAAGAGTATGGCCTCATATGTGAGCATTGGGTTTATACTCACTATGACTGGTTTGTTTTTCAGATCAAGTGTCATCTCAATTATAGAGTGTAGGTGATATAGTGTCATTTCACCCTACATTTTCACCCTTTTTTGTCTCGTTTTGCTTGCCTTTAACGCTCCCTAAGAGCGTTTCTACGTGTTTTACCTTCTTCTAGCATATTTCTCGCTTTTATCATGTTTTTGTAGATAAACCGTCATTTAAGGGCATTTCTACCTATTTCGATCGACAAAGAAGAAGGGAATCACTCGGAGGACCACGACATACCTTGGGGGCCCCACATACTCTTGGGGGGGGGGGGGGGGGGGGGGCTACTCGATGCGCCAAAGCCCTCCCGAGTCAAGGCAAGCGAAACCGAGAAGGAAGTAACAAAGTCAAGAAAAGGAAGAGGGACAAGAAGGATTTCACGGGCGTGAAAGGCATTTCACGGTCGTGAGATGCCTTTCCAAGAAAGCAGATTCTCGAGCATTTCAGCTCACGACCGTGAAACTCATTTCACGGTCGTGAAAGTGAAGTCACGGTTACCCATTTCACGGTCGTGACTTGATCATGGGAAGTTCCTGCCTTGTTTAGTTCACAATCTCACGACCGTGACTTGTTTCACGGTCGTGAAACAGGTTTCACGACCGTGAAACCCATTTCACGGTCGTGGCTTTACCAGTCCATGAAGTCTTTCGAACTCATCTTTCCTCTATTTTGTAAACCTATAAATAGACCCTCTTATGTAATTAAAGGGCACGAAACCCTAGATCTGAAACTCTCATAGAATTAGTATTTAATCTTCTATTAATCTTCCATAATTAAGCTAATTAGTTGGTTAATTAGTGATTTCGACTTGGTTTAGTGTTGGAACTTGGTTTGTATTCAAAGATTTGTGACAAAATCTTGGTTATTATATCAAAGTTCTCACCTTTTTCTAAGTTGGTACAATTTCTTTACTTAAGCTTGTCTTTAATTAAGTTTTCATTTCAATTCTTATTATCTACTCATTGTTAATTAAGAAAATGTTTATTGTCGTTGATTTCATTTTGCAATCCTTAGTTAATATTGAATTTCCTTTGAATATGAGTGAGTAGAAATCTTGCTAGGGTTATGTGGGGGATTATGGGTTCTAATATGAGCTAATGTGTTCTTGTTGGGGTTAATGGTTGATTATTGTCTTGTTTCCATGCTATACTTATAACATGTTTGATGAAATGCCTACTTGAGTTTGCATGATTCTCTCGCTTGTTTCGAATACCATAAGATCGAAAGTCGTGGTTTTTCGTAGAACCGCTAGTTTGGCAAACCGTATCTAGTGACGCGATAGCTAGTTAGAGTCGGTTTGAGGAGGAATTGTAAGAACGAAAGCCTCAATTCACTTTCCTAGGCTAGACGACTTTTCAACTATTAAACCCGACTTTTTCACTCGACTTCGCTACCCATATGAACCCACTCACCCTAGTCTTCCCTCTTATTTGATAAAAATCCAATCTTTCTCGTTTTAGATTCAATTTGTTGCTTTTGTTTGCTTTTAATTATTGTTATTTAGTTTAGTCAACAATTCCAAACCCAAATTTACATTGTGACTTTGCAAGAGACTTAGTAGACTATTTGATCATTTCTAGAGACCAACCGTCCCTGAGATCGACACTCTTACCACACCACCTATTTCTACATCAAAATGGCGACGTTGCCGGGGACGGTGTATGTTTAATTTGATTGTTTTTAGTTTGCTTTAGGTTTTTGCCTCTTGCCTTGAGAAACCTAGTTTCTCGAGGCATTCTCACCGTTTACATTTTTTTTTTCTTGTATGCCCAGGCGAGCTCCCCCAAAGGATCAACCTCCAATCGATCCCGAGATCGAAAGGACCTTTAGGAGACTTCGCAAAGTCTTCAAAACCGCAAATAGAAGCTCTTCTTCGAATCCGATTACTACAACGGAGGAGCCTCTACCTTCGATTGAAGAAAGGGAAATCCGGGAAAGTAACGAGGTAGAAATTGAGCATCCAAGGGTAGAGAATTGGGAGGGTCCTGTGCCGATCGCGGAATTTGTGAATCCTTTTGGAATCCCACCAACCATCCCACTTCCCATCCAACCACCCACTCTCCTAAGAATGCCTAAATTCTCATCTCACTCCATTGCCACAGAAGATACTCTTCCAAACACCACCCCCGTACCACAAAATCTAACCGGAAATTTCATTGCTAAAACCGCTTTTATCCAATTGGTGGAGAGGAACCAATTTGGAGGTATGCCAAGTGAAGACCCTCATCTACACATGGAGACGTTTTGTGATTATTGTGATGCCGTTTCTCAAACGGGAGTGACTCAAGACCAAATTCGATGGGTCTTGTTTCCTTTCTCTCTTATTGGAGCGGCAAAACGATGGTTGAAGAGTCTTGACAAGGTTGCTCTAGGTATTGACTCATGGAAGAAGCTAGCTCTAGCTTTTTATCAAAAGTTCTATCCACCGAAAAAGACAAATATGTTGAGAGCTAAGATAACCGGCTTCAAGCAAAGGGATGAAGAGTCACTCTATGAAGCTTGGGACCGATTCAAGGAGATCATTCGTTCTTGCCCTCACCATGGTTTAAGTGAGTGGTTCTTGGTACAACAATTTTGGAATGGACTTTATGAAGATGCTAGAGGAATTTTGAACATGGGATCAAATGGAAGGTTCACGGAAGTAGATGATGCTCAAACTTGGGCACGAATAGAGGAGATGGCGGCCCATAACTCACAATTTAGTAGGCCAAGGCAAACTCCTAGGGGAAAGCATGAGGTGAGCTCCGTCACCCAAATGGGAGCCGACTTTGAAGCTCAACTTAGCTCTTATATGGAAGCAATGAACCTCAAAATGGACCAACAAACGGCTCTATTCCAACAAGCTCAAAGTTCATTAACTCAACCTCCTATGCAACAAGTGAATGCTATGGTGATGACACCAAGCTTACCTCAAGGGGTTTGTGAATGTTGTGGAACATTTGGTCATGATCCTCAAGAATGTAGAGGATCCGTGGAACAAGTGAATGCCTTTCAATCTTATAGGCAAGGAACCCCCTACTCCAACTTTTACAATGAGAACACAAAGAATCACCCAAATCTCTCATACAAAAGCCAAAATGTTCAAAACCCTCAACCACAACCATATGTTGCCCCACCCATGAGAAACAATCAACAAAACTTTCAAAGACAACAATACAATCAAAACCAACCTTCCTACAATCAACCACAATACAACCAAAATCAATACAACCCACCACCACAAAATCAACCTCCCATGCAACCACAAGTTGGAGATCCAAACTTGGACATTCAAAAAGCGATCCTCCAATTGCAAAAAGACAACCAAGCCAAAGATATTATCATCAATAACATCCTTGCCCACAACAAAATGCTTGAAACTCAAGTGACCCAAATAGCCTCGGGGAGTTCCTCTAGGGGAAAAGGTCAATTACCTCCTCAAGGTAACCCACCTAGAAATGAAACCGCCAATGCCATACATTTGAGGTGTGGAAAGAGTTATGAGGGACCAAAGATGCCAATTGAAGATGATAATGGTGAGGAGACAAAGTGGAAGATGATGGGCCAATTGCGAATGAAGTTGTTGAATTGGATGACAAGGAGGAAGAGTGCTCTTCAAGTGAGCAAGTTGTTGTTGAAAAGAGGGATGATGTGGTAACAACAAACAAGAAGGTCGAGGAGCCTATTGTGATAAGGCTACCTTTTCCTTCTAGACAAGCCAAAACAAAGCTTGACAAGCAATTAGGCAAATTCATGGACATTGTCAAGAATTTGGAGGTCTCCATTCCATTCACCGACCTCATCACTCAAATTCCCGCCTATGCAAAATTTATGAAAGACATCCTTACAAGGAAGAAGTCATTGAGTGGATTTGAAACCGTGGCATTCACCGGTGAGTGTAGTGCGTTTCTACAAAACCCAACCCCTCCCAAGTTGAAAGATCCGGGTAGTTTCTCCATCCCATGCACCATAGGCAATCTAACAATTGACAAGGCCTTGTGTGATTTGGGAGCCAGTGTGAGTGTAATGCCATATTCCATTTGTGAGAAACTTGGCATGGGGGAACTTAAATGCACAAGCATCACACTCCAAATGGCGTACCGGTTTACAAAGCAACCTTTGGGTGTATTGGAGGATGTCCCGGTTAGAATTGGGAAGTTCTTCATTCCGGTGGACTTCATAGTTCTCGATATGGCGGAGGATTCTCAAATCCCCATTATTCTCGGGAGGCCATTCTTGCACACCGCCGGAGCGGTGATTGATGTAAAACACGGGAGGCTAACTCTTGAGGTGGGAGATGAAAAAATTACATTCAACTTGCAAAATGCCATGAAAGCTCCAAATCTTGGAGAATCTTGTTATTTCATTGATATCATCGATGCCTTTGTTGAGGAAGTGACACCTAGCTTCTTTATGAGGGATCATTTGGAAGCTATCTTGACTTTGGAGCCAAGGGATATCATGGAGGAGCTACATGGGTTTGAGTTCGACTTACTTGAAGCAACTTTGGAAGGAGAAGAGCTTGATGAACAACAACGTTTAAGACTCGAGTCTATCATCCAAACTTCTTGCGCGGTAGATATTGCGGTAGAGGTACACGCTTTTTCTCTTAAACCCCTTCCTTCTAACTTAGCATATGCTTATCTTGATGAGTCGAAGTGCAAACCTGTGATCGTAAATGCTAACCTTGATGATAATAAATTGAATGCATTGTTGTGTGTTTTGAGAAAACATGAGAGAGCTATTGGTTATAGCTTGGATGATTTGAAGGGGGTTAGCCCCAAATTGTGTATGCATAGAATTCACATGCAAGATGATCATGAGCCTAGAAGGCAACCCCAAAGAAGACTAAACCCCACCTTACAAGAGGTAGTCAAAGGTGAAGTCATGAAGCTACTTGATGCCGGGATCATCTACCCAATCTCTGATCTTACTCCGATTGGGTTAGCCCCGTGCAAGTGGTGCCAAAGAAAGGTGGCACCACGGTAGTGAAGAATGATAAAGATGAACTAGTGCCTACTAGGGTAGTGACGGGATGGAGAATGTGCATATATTATAGGAGGTAGAATGCCTCAACAAGAAAGGATCATTTCCCCCTTCCCTTCATTGATCAACTCCTAGAAAGACTTGCCTCAAACAAGTATTTTTGTTATCTAGATGGATACTCGGGATTCTTCCAAATCCCAATCGACCCGATTGACCAATCCAAGATCACGTTTACATGCCCTTATGGCACTTTTGCCTATAGGAGAATGCCCTTCGGCCTTTGCAATGCCCCGACTACATTCCAAAGATGCATGATGAGTATTTTTTCCGATTACATTGAATCTATCATGGAAGTTTTTATGGATGATTTTAGTGTGTATTGGAAAGACTTTGATTTGTGCTTGCATAACTTGTCTTTGGTGTTGGAAAAATGTGAAGAAGTGAGTCTTGTTTTGAATTGGGAGAAATGCCACTTCATGGTAAATGAAGGGGTAGTTCTTGGTCATCTTATCTCGGAAAAGGGTATCCAAGTTGATAAAGCAAAGGTGGAAGTGATTGAGTAATTACCCCCACCTTGAAACCTCAAAGGGGTGAGAATCTTCCTTGGTCATGCCGGCTTTTATCGCCGGTTCATCAAGGACTTTTCCAAAATTGCTAAACCACTTACACAACTTCTTATCAAGGATACCCCTTTCCATTTTACTAATGAGTGTGTTGAGGCATTTGCTAGGATAAAGGAAGCTCTTATCTCGGTCCCGGTCATGCAATCCCCGGATTGGGAATTGCCATTTGAAGTGATGTGCGACGCAAGCGATTATGCCGTTGGCGCGGTTCTTGGCCAACGGAAGGACAAAGCTTTGCATGCCATCTACTATTCTAGCAAGACCCTTGATGAAGCACAAGTTAACTATGCAACAACAGAAAAAGAGCTTCTTGCCATTGTTTATGCTCTTGACAAGTTTCGTTCATATTTGATTGGCTCCAAGGTCATTGTTTATACAGACCACGCCACACTTAAATATTTGATTGCCAAGAAAGAAGCTAAGCCCCGCCTCATTAGATGGATCCTTCTCTTAAAAGAATTCGATTTGGAGATAAGAGATAAGAAGGGTGCGGAAAATGCGGTGGCAGACCACTTGTCCCGGCTATGCTACAATGGAAGTAAAGATGACATGCCTATCAATGATTCATTCCCGGATGATTTTCTCCGTGCCATCAATGAAACCATTCCAAATCAAGCACCTTGGTTTGCGGACTTCGCCAACTACATTGTGGGTGGTGTCCTTCCACCGGGCATCAACCACAATCAAAAGAAGAGGTTTTTGTTTGAAGCTAAGAGATATTTTTGGGATGACCCTTTGTTGTTCAAGGAGTGTGGTGATGGGATGTATAGAAAGTGTGTTCCTCAATGGGAGTATGAAGATATCATGAAAGGATGCCACTCCTCTCCTTATGGAGGGCACCATGGGGCAAGCAAGACCGTTGCCAAAATACTTCAATCCGGGTTCTTTTGGCCCTCTATGTTCCAAGATATTAAGCACTTTGTCCAATGTTGCGATGCTTGTCAAAGCACCGGCAACATCTCTTGGAGGAATGAGATGCCTTAAAGGGGGATTCTTGAGGTGGAGGTGTTTGATGTGTGGGGAATAGACTATCAAGGCCCCTTTATTTCTTCAAAAGGGAATAGGTACATTCTAGTGGCCGTAGACTACGTGTCCAAATGGGTTGAGGCGGTGGCTTCCCTTACCAACGATGCCAAAGTTGTCATCAATTTCCTAAAGAAAATCATATTCCCCCGGTTTGGAGTACCAAGAGCTCTAATAAGTGATGGAGGCAAGCACTTTCATGAAAAACGACTTGACTCACTACTCCTTAAATACGGTGTTCATCATCGTACCGGTTTGGGGTATCATCCCCAAACTAGTGGGCAAGTCGAAATCTCCAACAAAGAGATCAAATCTATCCTTGAAAAAGTAGTCTCAAAGCACCGTAAATATTGGAGTTCAAAGCTCGACAACACACTATGGGCATATAGGACGGCATTCAAAACTCCTATTGGAATGTCGCCTTATAAGTTGGTGTATGGCAAGTCTTGACATTTGCCCATAGAGCTCGAATACAAGGCATATTGGGCGATCAAAGAACTAAATCTTGATGCAAAACTGAGCGGTGACAAGAGATTACTCCAATTACAAGAGCTTGAAGAGTTCCACCTCAAATCTTATGAAAATGCCCAATCTTACAAGGAGAAGACCAAACTCATTCACGACAAGAAGTTCCTCAAAAGGGATCTTCAATGTGGAGACAAGGTGATTCTTTTCAACTCGAGGTACAAGTTGTTTCCCGGGAAACTCAAATCCCGATGGTCGGGACCATTCTTGATCACCGAGGTTGGGAGATATGGGGACTTCGAGTTGGCAAGCAAAGATGGCCAAAGATTCAAAGTGAATGGGCAACGAATCAAGCTTTACAAGGAAGGTTCTCTCATCGGGGTAGTCGAGGCTTTGTACCTCAAGCCGACTTCCCTTCATTAATTCTTGAAAGAAGAACGGGTTTTGTGAAGTCCCCCAAGAATCACAAATTTGTATATATTTCTAACTCATTTACTAATGTTTGGTATATATTAGTTGCATGGAAATCGGTTAAATTAACGATAATGAGGTCGGATTTTGGTTTGGCTTATTGAATCATTAATTAAACCAATTTCCCATTACTTAGTTAATTTCGTCATTTTTGGTGCAATTTTGTCAATGAGAGTGTGAGGAAGGGATTTAATGTGGTGTGTGATTGTTTTGTAAGATGAAATGTAGGAAACATGAAGGAACGATAATGAAGAAGCGAGAAACCGAACAAGGGTAAAGAATTTTGGTTCCAAGGCACGAAAAAAGCCGAGTCACGGTCGTGAAATGAGCCTCACGCCCGTGACTAGTGAAGCAAAGCAAAGAAAAGGCAAGAAACACATTTCACGACCGTGAAACCCATCTCACGGTCGTGAAACATGTTTCACGGTCGTGAAATGCTTCACGGTCGTGAGATGGTGACACAAAAAATCCAGAAACTTTGTTCACGGTCGTGAAGCAAGTTTCACGGTCGTGAAGCAACTTTCACGGTCGTGAAACTCATTTCACGATCGTGACTTACATTTCACGGTCGTGAAATGTTGAAACCGAGTTTTTTTTTTCCTCTTTCTTTTCTTCCTCCTTATCCTTTCCCTCATCTTCTTCTTTCACCATACAAACACAATCCAAACACCCTTTATCTCACTAAAAAACCCAAATCTCCCTCAAAAATTCATCAAATCACTTCAAATCTTCCCCAAATTGCTACAAAAACTCTTCTTCTTCAATTACAAACACAAAAAGAGCCATTCTTTCACCTTATAAACACCAAAAAACTCAAAAAAATCAATTTTCAACCCTAGGATTTCAAAAATCCGAATTTGGGGATCTTTTTTTTGGGTTAGTTTTCAAGCTTTCTACTCCAATAGAAATTAATTTTGGGGTTAATTGAAGGTTTTCCAAGTGTTTGTAGTCGTGTTTAAGGGATTTTTTTAGCAATCGTCTTTTTGGAAAAGCTTGTTTTTAGAACAACAATGGTGGGACAAGGGAAATGCAAAGCAGCGGCATCAAGGACTCAAAAGAGGAGGAGGGGAAGCGGTTCCAACAACCCAAACCCGGATGAAAACTTGGAAATCGAGCAACTTCCGCATTTTTCGGAAGTCGTCTTTGAGACGGACGCTCATAGGTAAGCTTTCGAGGGGATACAAGGGTTGGAAATGGAGCCAACCATCTTTCTTTGCCACGACATCATACGTGGTCTAGGTTTGACGGGGTAGATGCGTACTTTTTTCGATACTACGGGTATGTCTACCTTATTTTCTATGCTTAAGCTCTCTTACCGGAGTTTCACGCTTGAATTTTTAAGTAGTTTAAATACCTGTATAAATGATGAAAGAGTAACATGTTATTCCTTCCGTCTTGCCAACACTACGCGTGTTGTACCTATTGATAATTTCGCTGCCATTTTTGGGTTAGAAATCCCTTCTAGTAGGGATTCTTAGGAGCTTAGAGGGTACAATGTACGACCACTTGGGAGGCTTTGACCGGGAGGGTTTTGACCGATTTCCGGCGGAATTCGGCTCTCCTTATTCACCACCCCGTGCCCCATTTTTGGCATAGGATAGTGTCGGGCACGTTCCTCTATCCGCAAGAGCCAAACAACCTAACTCAGCTTGACCTCACCCTATTAGAATCGCACTTGAATGTGCATGGGTTGAGGTAAACCTTCACCTTCCCCCTAATGCACGAGATTTTTAGGAGGTGGAGAAAGTTGGGAAAGACCACCGTAGCGCGTAAACAGACGGTGGTCATAGGGGGTTTGGTAACCTTCTTGGCTAAGCACTTTGACCCCGACTTTAATAGTGATGGGGCGTATTCGGCCTTACCTGGGGCGACACTTCTAGATGAGACTTCCCTAATCCACTCAAATTGGATTAGGATTGACCGGGCTAGGGGATATCTTTGGGTTATCAAGGATGCCATCCCCTTTTACCTTCCTTGTCATAGACTTCCGCCTTTCACACCTAGGAGCAACACCATGGAGGGGCGACCTAACTATCTGCTGCCGGTGATGATGGCGGGTGGTAGAGCCTCTTCTAGTGGCACTAGGGAGGAGGGAGAGTCTCCCCAGCAGCCCCGACCCCGACCCAGACCTACACAAAGTCAAACTGCACCTCATGTAACCCTGCCTATTCCTCCTTTCCCTTTACCACATCTGCAAACACCGTGCCCCCCACCCAGTTTTGTGAATATTCCCCCTACCCCTTTGATTACGAGGGGTATGTTCACTCCGACCCTACCATCTCCCCCAGAGTGACTACCTGACCGGTCTCATGCAAAACATGCATTTGAACATGCATGAAGACCGGGTGAACAATTATTATGCCACCTACCCCAACTACTACTTGCTGGCTAACCAAGGGTACATTGACCCGAACGGTTTTTTGCCAAGCTGGGCACAACGTGATGTGTTGTTCCCCAACCAAAACCAGGGAGGGGTAGGCGGCATGGAGACCGGGGGAGACCAAGAGAATCAGGAAGAGGGTGGGGGTAGTGGGGGGCGGGATGAGGATGAGGATGAGATGGAGACCTTTTGAGGAGGTTTTGTGTTTTGTTTGATGATGGGAGGAGTTGAAGTGGAGTCTAGGTGGCTTGTTTAGCATCTACCCCCTCCCCTCTAGTGCATGTCTCCTTCTCTCCTCTTTTGATTGACTTAAATTGCAGCTTTAACATGTAATTTTGTTTTGTTGTTGTGTTGGTTGGCCTCGGTAACATTGGAGGCGAGTGTCCATCCCATCGGACACCAATCTTTTGCTCCTTCTTGAAAAATCCAAAATGACAAAACACATTCATTGCATTTAGATAATTCTCATGCACTTCATATAGAATTAGTTCATTTGCATAACTAACCCCCTTGTATATATTGTCTATATTGTGAATATTTCTCAAAAATCAAAACCCAAAAACAAGTTTTTATTTTTCAAAATATTTAAAAAACACAAAAAACATGTTCTTTTCCTTTTAGAAAACCATTCAAAATTTCCAAAAACATGTATTTCTTTACTTTCAATAATCCCATTTCATACATTGAGGACAATGTATGTTCCTATGTGGGGGATGGGAAACTATCTTCATAGTTTGAAAATTTTGAAAAAATCCCAAAAACATGTTTTATTTTGCATTTTAAATCATTAAAAAATACAAAAAAATCGGTTTGAAAAATCCTAATAATTAGCTTGTTTATATCTTAGTTTGTATATATTTGCATTACTTTTTCTTCTAACCTCCATACATAGGTCCGCTACACATCGCTTAAGAGACTTATAGAAAGGATTAAGAAGACCGCCATGGTATGATCGTTCTTATTCCTTCCCCTTCTTCTCTTTCTTTAATTCTTATCGCATGAGGAGTTTGGAGAAATTGTTGATGATTGCGATGTGAATTTTGATGAATTGGCGGTTGTGTGATTTATGTGCTGTTAGGAGGTTTCATTAGATTAATTGTCACGTAGTTCACTAGAGCATTTGCATTACTTTGTATATATGTTGCTTAATTCTAGATCATGGCATATAGTTGCATTTAGGAGAACTTTTTAAAATGCCTAATTTGGAAATTGAACAAGCTTGGAAAGGCCCTTGTAGATACTTTTTTGCTTAGCACTTTACCTATTAAAATAGATTTTGAAACCCCTTTTAATGTGTATTTTTAGTATAATTTTCGCACCGTTTCCTAGAGCCTAGTCAAGGGCTTGCATTTACCATCTTGACCATCCCCATGGTGTGATAATTCCTTGGTGAACTCTTTCCTAGGTGACTCTCGAGGCCATGTAATTGTCCAATCATCACATTTCATTACATTTGACAAAAAGGAAATTTTTCCATCACAAGTCCAAAGATTGTGAAAAGAAAAGCTTGAAATTTTGCATATCTTTGCCTTAGTCCTAGCTTAGGGAGTGCATATGGAGACTTCTAGGCTCTTCTAGAGTACCCTCACTACATATGGGGTCGCTCTCGATGTCGCTACGGCGAGGATTTGCCTATTGTTGGTCTCCGCCGCACACCTTTTGCTAGGCTACCTTGCTCTCAAAAGGCACCCAAATCAAGCAAAAATCAAAGACAAAAAGAAAAAAAAAAGAAATCACAAAAACAAAAAGAAGAAGAAAAATAAATCAAATAAGAACTCAAACATCTCGTTTCCTTACCTTTTTGATGATTACTCCTACGTTACATGGCTAAGAGGGGACGACCCTTCCTTTCACTTAAGTGAGAGGCGGAATTCCGATCCTACAGTGTCTTCTAACACCATGGGGCCCTCACTTTCCATCCCGCCTTATCACCCTTGACAAAGCTTTCTAGTGAACGTGAACGAATATACTAATTTTACACAATAAAGAGGTGATTCATTTCTATCTTTCTAGGCCTAGTTCTTTGTAAAAATAGTAAGTACATAGAAATTTGCATGCTTGAAATTTTTCCATTTTAGATGAATCCCGGCACATGAATGAGACATGTTGCCACTTGCTTTTGTAGATGCATTCTCATATGTTTTGTGAGCTTTATTGCCTAGAATGCATTGGAGTTTTGGCAAGACCCCACTTGCCTTGCAAGAAGGTATCTTACCTCATGGATACCTTGTTGCTTTTTGAAGGGACAGAGCAAGGCCCGTTAATTGCCTTGTATCGGTTAGGTTTAGCGTAGTTAAATAAGGGTCTTGACTATTGTTCATCCTTACTCGGGACGAGTAAGGGTTTGGTTTAGGGAGATTTGATATAGTGTCATTTCACCCTACATTTTCACCCTTTTTTGTCTCGTTTTGCTTGCCTTTAACGCTCCCTAAGAGCGTTTCTACGTGTTTTACCTTATTCTAGCATATGTCTCGCCTTTATCGTGTTTTTGTAGGTAAACCGTCATTTGAGGCGATTTCTACCTAGTTTCGATCGACAAAGAAGAAGGTGAATCACTCGGAGGACCCACTGCATACCTTGGGGGCCCCACATACCCTTGGGGGCCCTACTCTATGCGCCAAAGCCCTCCGAGTCAAGGCAAGCGAAACCGGGAAGGAAGTAACAAAGTCAAGCAAAGGAAGAGGGACAAGAAGCATTTCACGGGCGTGAAAGGCATTTCACGGTCGTGAGATGCCTTTCCAAGAATGCAGATTCTCGAGCATTTCAGCTCACGGCCGTGACATTTCACGGTCGTGAAAGTGAAGTCAGTCACGGTCGTGACTTGATCATGGGAAGTTCCTGCCTCATTTAGTTCACAATCTCACGACCGTGACTTGTTTCACGGTCGTGAGACAGGTTTCACGACCGTGAAACCCATTTCACGGTCGTGACTTTACAGTCCATGAAGTCTTTCGAAGCCCATCTTTCCTCTATTTTGTAAACCTATAAATAGACCCTCTTATGTAATTAAAGGGCACGAAACCCTAGATCTGAAACTCTCATAGAATTAGTATTTAATCTTCTATTAATCTTCCATAATTAAGCTAATTAGTTGGTTAATTAGTAATTGTAACTTGGTTTAGTGTTGGAACTTGGTTTGTATTCAAAGATTTGTGACAAAATCTTGGTTATTATATCAAAGTTCTCACCTTTTTCTAAGTTGGTACAATTTCTTTACTTAATCTTGTCTTTAATTAAGTTTTCATTTCAATTCTTGTTATCTACTCATTGTTAATTAGAAAATGTTTATTGTTGTTGATTTCATTTTGCAATCCTTAGTTAATATTGAATTTCCTTTGAATATGAGTGAGTAGTAATCTTGCTAGGGTCATGTGGGGGATTATGGGTTCTAGTATGAGTTAATGTGTTCTTGTTGGGGTTAATAGTTGATTATTGTCTTGTTTCCATGCTATGCTTATAACATGTTTGATGAAATGTCTACTTGAGTTTGCATGAATCTCTCGCTTGTTTCGAATACCATAAGATCGAAAGTCGTGGTTTTTCGTAGAACCGCTAGTTTGGCAAACCGTATCTAGTGACGCGATAGCTAGTTAGAGTCGGTTTGAGGAAGAATTGTATGAACGAAAGCCTCAATTCACTTTCCTAGACTAGACGACGTTTCAACTATTAAACCCGGCTTTTTCACTCGACTTTACTACCCATATGAACCCACTCACCCTAGTTTTCCCTCTTATTTGATAAAAATCCAATCTTTCTCGTTTTAGATTCAATTTGTTGCTTTTGTTTGCTTTTAATTATTGCTATTTAGTTTAGTCAAAAAATCCAAACCCAAATTTACATTGTGACTTTGCAAGAGACTTAGTAGACTATTTGATCATTTCTAGACACCAACCGTCCTTGAGATCGACACTCTTACCACACCACCTATTTCTACATCAGTAGGTGTTGATGTCGCGCGATTTAGCAGGTATTGTGCTTGAAATACTTTGTTTCATGTCATTTGAAAATATAATAGTTTAAATAAGTGTGTTGTGATGCACTTTTTCGGCCTTGCAGTACCTATTCTTGGTTTCAAATCATTGAGTTTACTGGCATGCAGATTGAGCTTCAAATCCGATGTGTGGCTTGTCAGGGAAGGTACTGCTTGTCACAACGGTAAAATTTGAAAAATAAATGTCGATCGATTGTATTTCAAAATATAATAGTTTAAATCAGTGTGTGGTGATGCACTTTTACCGTCTTGCAGTACCTATTTTAGGTTGCAAAACATGGAGTTTATTGGCATGCTGATTAAGCTTCAAATCTGGTGCGTTGCTTGTCTAGAAAGGTAATGGCCGTCACATTGGTTAAATTTGCAAAATGAATGTCGAACTATGGTTAATTCAAGCTGCCGGGTGTCTTTTTCGTCACCCATTCTAATTTTGTATGGATCTGTGATTTATTTTACGATGATTGCTATGAATGAATATCGAAATTCCGAGGTTTTGTTTCGTCAGGCTGGAGTTATACCTGTTTGTGTTCTGATGTTTACTTAGTTGGGGGTTAGTTGTTTTTGTTGTTTAAAAGTTATTTCCTCTCTACCTACAGTAGTATGGTACTTGCTGGTCTGACCCGGAAATCAGGTTGACTTATATATACTCGCGCAGTGCTTAATTTAGTCCTTGGATTTAGTCATGGTCAAATTTCGAAATGGTCTGTTGAATAACCGCAGTTTAGTACTTGTTAAGTGGATTACTTCTCCAAACTAATCTTTGTGATGCACTTTTACCGTCTTGCAGTACCTATTTTAGGTTTCAAAACATGAAGTTTACTGGCATGCGGATTAAGCTTCAAATCTGGTGCGTTGCTTGTCCGGAAAGGTAATGCCCGTCACATTGGTAGAATTCGCAAAATGAATATCGAACTGTGGTTAATTCAAGCTTTCGGGTGTCTTTTTGGTCACCCATTCTAATTTCCTATGGATATTGTGATTTATTTTACGATGATTGCTATGAAAGACTATTGAATTTCCGAGGTTTTGTTTCGTCAAGGAGTTATACCCGTTTGTGTTCTGGTGGTTACTTAGTTGTGGGTTAGTTGTGTTTGTTTTTTAAAAGTTATTTCCTCTATGCCTACAGTTGTATGCTACTTGATGGTCTGAGCCGGAAATCAGGTTGACTTATATATACTCGCGCGGTGCCTAATTTAGTCATTGGATTTAGTCATGGTTAAATTTCAAAATGGTCTGTTGAATAACCGCAGTTTAATACTTGTTAAGTGGATTACTTCTCCAAAATCATCTTTGGAAAGGTGCATTTTGTCGCCAATTGAATTACGTTACATTTTGTCGACAGTTTCAAACATCGGCCTGTTGGGACTTTTGAAAAAAAAATAAAGTTATTTGGTCTGCTCTGCGCTTTGTTTTTGTCTGCTTGGCATTCATCGATGCATGGCCTGCTATTTAAATAGGCATCAGTGATTTAGATATATCTTTTGTGGTGGCTAGAATACATTGTGGGCAGCATGTGGATTTATCTGTTTTACCATATAATAATTACTGAGGGTAATCATAAAACAAAAGGAGAACGCATAGTGCAGTGGATTAGCGTGCCTGCCTTAAGATTAGGGGCCATGGGTTCACGTCCCATTGTGGTGTTTTGGAGCCACGTTGATTTCTTTGGGTCAATCCGTCATTAATTAGTGCAACTGGTGTTCTTTAATGGCTAAGTCCATTTAATTGATTTGTAGCTTTCTTTTTGCAGGCTACGCAAGAAGAAGAGCCTACTCTTGGGTGAGCTTTTATATTTCTAATAGTTTGGCTTCCCTCTTCTGTTTGAGATTGTTATTTCTCTTTCCTAAAAAACAAAACTTAGATACCACATCGTAATTTTTATGGAGGCTCCTAGAACTAAAGTAAACCGCATAGTGCAGTGGATTAGCGCGTCTGGCTTCAGATCATAAGGGCTTGGGATCAATGCCCACTGTGGTTGTTGGGGGCTATAGCAGTTGTTGATATCTTTGGTAGAATTCTGAGTTAGTTAGTGCACTATGTGATCTTTAGTGGTTCAGTACATTTACTTGTTTGGCGGTCTTCTGTTTACAGGTTGCACAAGAAGAGCATCCTACTTTTGGGTAAGCTCACGTATCTCTGATAGTTTCGTTCCCCTCTTTTCGTTGATTTTTTGGCTTCCATTCTCTTTTACAAGTGAGTTGCGATTTAATTACTTGTTTGGTAGTCTTTTGTTTACAGGTTGCACAAGAAGAGCATCCTACTTTTGGGTAAGCTCACGTATCTCTAATAGTTTTGTTCCCCTCTTTTCGTAGATTTTTTGTCTTCCATTCTCTTTTACAAGTGAGTTGCGATTTAATTTTTTGTATACCTGTAAAAAAAATTAATTCATTCTATGTGCTTACGTATAGCCTGCTATTTGTGGGGCATAAAAATCGAAAAAGAAAAAGTGTAAAGCATTAGATAAACGCGATTTACTTGGGATTAGTAGGCCGTGGGTTCACCTCCCACTATTCTTGTTTGAAAACCTTGTTCTTTACCGTTTTAAGGATAAAAAAAGACGCAGATTAGTGGTTATTACTGTTAAACGCGATTGGATTTATGCACCTCGATTAGCCAATGTTTCTTGCTGTATATTGTGTGCTAATGTTGTTTGGTGGTTATTACTGTTGTCTTAGGAATAAAAAAATCAGACCTCTACCTTGTTGGCCAAAGCCACCCATTTGCGAAGCGCTGGCATCCGCCACTAAAGTCCTCCGCAGAAAAAGAAAAAGCATGGCCTTACATAACATGACTGTGCTAATGACCGAGTGTTCTTGCTCATTGCCAGCAGAGTAACCACGCCAAATTAAAGACTACAATAAATTACTTGTTCTGCAAATTCAAGACCATCACCCCGCCAACTGTTGAGAGGGCATTATGAATTAAATGGAATTAATAACATTATACCACAACCCAAATTCATTGCACAGAGATATCAGTTACGCATTCCTGTAACTAATTTTGGTGCTGATTACAGCTTCAATGGCTGAACAGATAAAAACAATGCAGCTTAAAAATACTCCCACATTAAGGAAATCTTGTTGATTAGCCATCAGCTTGTGGGGAGCTGAAGAGACAATTGTTGTCCGAAACATCACTTGCCATTAAAAATTACTTAGCTGCTTAACAACTTGCACAAAGGACCTAAATGTCCATGAGAACACATTTCTTATTATACACATCATCCTCACCTGAATTCGCATACGCGCATTTTTTGTTATGTCGAGCAATCGTGCTTAGGAAAGAATTAATGTACAACCCGAAAAGTACCCAATTTTTCTAGTAAAAATATTTACTAACACTTTTCAGGAGAACTTAAGTTTTTAAAATAGAAATTTTTGTTCCGAGTCTTATTTTGAAATTCCGCGTTCGTATTTGGAATTTCTGAGAGATTTCATGAAAAGACCGTTTTTAGTCATCTTTGACTTTTCTTGACTTTTAAGTCGTCTTTGACTTTTCCTTGACTTTTTAAAGTCGTCATTGACTTTTTCTTGACTTTTAAGTCGTCATAAACTTTTCTTGACTTTTAAGTCATTTTTGACTTTTCTCGACTTTTTAAGTCGACTTTGACTTTCGTTGACTTTTCCCGACTCGCCTTGTAAGTTTGAAGACCGAAATTTTATTTAAAAAAATAATATTTTTGATTTATTTTTATTTAGATTTATTAAGATTTATCATAATTTAATATAATTATTTTGAATTTATTCGGAATTTAAAGAATAACTTTTACGGTTTAATTTCGAACGTCATTTAACGATTCCCGAGTCATCGTAAATCCCGAAACAAAACCGAAACTCGACTTTGGCATGAGTCACACGCCCATGTCATCGTTTTCTACTCACTTGAGATATTTTATTTGTTTCGATTAAACTAATACAAATATCTTAGATATTTGTTACTTTATCGATCCGTCAGTTTAAATTACGCAAATCGATAAATCAGACCCGATTGCTCACCAAACCACACGGTTTTCCCTCCTCTCTTAGACCTTGATATTTTCTTTCTTTTCATTACAATAACATAATATCTTGATAATTGATTTAATTAACTTAATATTTAATCAATTACCGTAATATAATTATTAAAACCGAGTCAATTCCGCAACAACAATTTCAAAACCCGACTTCCTAATTCTTCTATATGTACACGGCCCAACCACTCATCATTACTCACTAACAACTTTTCATTTTACAATACATCAAATTAAGATCAAATTAATCGTTCTTCAACGTTCTTCATTCGTTCTTGAGCGTTCTTCATCCGTTCTTCGTCGTTCTTGAGCAAAATCATCATAAAACCTTCATTTCTTAATTAAATCCGTCCTAACCTATATTTCTAGAATCTCCTCTTCGCTCTCCATCTTCAAGTACGGTTTATTTTCAATTCCGTCAAAATCGTTTTCAACACTTTAATTATGGAAAAATCAAGTTTTAATTCTAATAATGTTTTTCTTGTTATTTCTTATAGGGAATATTTTGAAGACGAGTTTGGAGACTCGTATATTTTGGGTGAAGATTAGTAGGAGGGTTTCTTATTTTATACTTCTTATTTTGGTGCTAATTGATCTTGCTAGATAAGGTAACGATTCCGAGTTACTCGACGATTTAATGTTACATAGCTTTTGTTTCTTTTGTTTTTGGTTCATCTTTTGTGTTGGTTCATGTTATTATGATTTATGGATTTTTAGGAGTAACATGATAAGTAGTATGATTTTTTATGTTGTAGGAAATTTTTAATATGGTTAGTGTTCTTGATGAATTTGGATGATTATTCATAATAATGATTTTTGTATGGATGGTTGTTTGATAATTAAAACATGTTGGAATTAATTTGGTGTTGTTTGTGATTGAACCGTGGAGATGGCCGTGTAAACCGGACCCAAACCAGCCGGTTCAGGCCGGTTCAGGCCCGGTCCAGACCGGTCTGGGTTGGTCCATGGTGGGTCCGGGTTTTGGTCTTTGAGTTGTGTCGATGTTTGTTTGTTTTGTTGTTGTTTTGACGGGTTTTAAATATGATTAAGCATGCGGGAAATATTAAGAAACGGTTTTTAGTAAAATCGATCAAAAGCCAAAACAGCCCAAAACCAGGCCGTGGGGCCCAGTCCAGGCCCATGTAATGTCTCGGCCCAAATCAGCCGTGGGTCCCACTTTGGGACTTGTGACGGTTTTTGAGTTATCGTCATTTTTATCGTGTTTTGTAATATTTAGCAATTGGGAAATGTTAATAAGTAAAATATTTAATTAAAAAGGTTTTTCATAAAATTATTATTTCTCACATGTTAGAAATTATAAGACGAGATCGTAGTTTAATTTGAAATCCTTTAAGTCAAGCGGGTTTTTAGTAAGATTAAATAATTCACATGTTAGAAGTTTAATAAAATAACATGTAATGGATATGATGACTTTTATGATCAAGTCTATGTGGTAAAGACTCTGTTTCTAGCCGGTTTGACCAAACGGGTTTGGTCAAACTAAGATCTAGTCAGCCCCGTTTTGACTGATGACCCGTCGCGGGACTCGAGTCGGGGATTTGTCTTCAAGTAAGGTTGTATTTAATTAATGAGTTAGCCTTAGTAGATATGAGGCGATATGATATATGATTATGATTTATATGCAATTAGTCACATGATAGGATGTTATCCCCGTGACTGTTTGATTATATGGTTGGTGTCGTGTTGACTAAGTACCCATAGAGAATTATGAGTATATGGCGTCTTGACCATTCTAATTCTAAATGAGTAGCTTGGACCATGACATTGATAGGCTCGTACTATCTTTAACGAGCATATGGAGTTCACAGCTTGATAGCTTTTGTGTCACGGCCTGGGGGGCTTATCTCCAAGTCGTGGCATGGCTGCCTGATCCGTTTTGGGACTGGAGCCAGCTTAAGTACTAGCCATCTCTGCTTAGGGGGTCGCCTAGTAGAGTTTCTCATAGACGGTTATGTCATGGGACGAGGAATGGAATAGCTGTTGTCGCTAGGTCTGATCAGTCTAGGACTAGGATGTTTTCCTACCTTGTGGTATAGCCTCGAGTTACAGAAGTCGACTATTGACTGTGCTAAGAACTTATGCCTGTTTCTAGACGTATTGGTCTTTCATGTTTGATGATTCTATGAATCTTATAAGGTGAGATGCAAGCCGGCTAAGGTTGATAGAGTTTGGATTACCGGATGTTAACTGATTCACATGATATTATGTTGGATTAGGGTTTGAGTGTATCACGGCCATGTTTCAAAGAGGAACCTCTGAGCTAGCATACCAGCTTCCCTACCTCGTGTTATAGATTAATAACAGTTTCACATGATAGCTTTCATATGCTAGGTTATATGTTAGTTATTTGTTCATAACATGAAAAGCATATCCTATTTGTTAAGTTTTTGTATTTTCCATATACATTGCTTTTATGTTATTCATGTTTAATTAAACTCGACATTTCGTGGCTGGGAGAACTCGGAGTTACTCCCCACTGACTGTGGCTTCCGTGTTTATATTTAATGCGGTTGTCAGGTTTGTGATGCATACATTGGGTACATTGACGAGCTAGCGAGCGAATTATTTACCTTGGACCTATATTCGGTTCTTTAGGATTGTATATTATTATACACTCTTTTATTTCCGTATTTATACGGGAGATATGTCTCCCGTCTTGTATATTTCTTTTGTATAATATTATTTCCGTTTTGTAATGAACTTTTTATTTATGACACCTTTGTATTGTATTCGCATCTTTTATCTAGTTAAATTATCTTTTTTTCTTTCCGCAAATTTGAGGGTGTCACAGTTGGTATCAGAGCATTTTTGCTCCCGACGCACGTTTGTGTACCCTTGTATAAATAACTTGACCTTAATAAAATAATAAACTTGTGAGATAGAATGGTAGGATGGGTAGATTAGGATTTATGTTGCAGTCTATTTGTTTATGCTAATTGTTAGGAGTAACTTAATTTGTTTTGTCTCTTATGAAGATGGTTGGACCTCGTGTAGAAGAGATCGTTGTTAGTGTCAATCAAGTCCCTCCTCATAAAGAAGATAATTGCCAAGGAGGCTATGCTTGGGTGGCTAGCCAAATTGCTAGGAGCAATATTACGCCTTATGGTGGAATATGTGTTACCTAGAAGGAGTATCCTCTACCGAAGATTTGAAGATTTATAAGCTTAATGGAAGTGAATTCCTTCTTCATCTTTGAATTCTCTCGTCCTTATTGTATTATGCTCTCTTCTTTCTATCTAGGTGCTTCTTTCCCTTCCAACCTAATTGCCTCTTGGAAATTTCTCTTGATAGTTCCTCCATCTTACCATTGGTATCCTTACCTCCCTCTTGTAACATTTTTATGGATGTCATCACCATCGGATTGTGGTATATTATACTTAGTCGGAAGAACTTTGAATCTTGTGGAATATTAGTGTTTGTTAGAATGAACTTGTGATTTGAGGAAAATGCTATAGATCTAATTTCACCCTATGGTGGTGAGAGTTGGTATCCTTGAGGAAGGTGTGGTAAGGTATGTTTAATGATTTTAATGCTAGATACTTGTCATGAATTGTGTGTAAATAGTTCATGATATTCGATGGTTTAAGATCGAATGAGTTGGCTATGACTTCTTAACTCATTAGTAATTTAGTCTTTTGGACTTAGAAGTTTAGTATTGGTTTGAAGACCATGTTTATGATATGTCTATTTTGGAGTAAATAAGAAGTTTCGAATATGGTACCTAGCCATCCTATTAAGCTAGTTCCGTGTTTAGATGATTATAAGGATTTGAGTATAAACTTAGGAGGAAAGTCTCTTAGTGGTTTTAGACTATGAAAACTTGAAGTTGCAATATCATTTCTTTTGAGGATCGAATTAAGCATAATGGTGGTTGGTTGTTGTGGTTAAGGATTTTAGTGGTTCTTTAAATGTTACTTGGAAAAAAAAATAGTTGTTTTAAATGTTGGACCCTAATGGGAATAATTACCTTGTGGAATTTTGGATTTGGATGACCAAACTTGAGGAATATTGTTATAAGCAAAAACCGATGTAGGGAGAGTTTGATGGAGCTAAGAAGATTAGAGTTCGTATGATATTTCAATGGTTTGTTAGTTTGGTTTAGACCGTACAGATGGATCTTATAAGATTTTAATTAACTGATAATTGAGAGTTATTACTCGATGTGTCATGCTTATGAAACATTTTGGAAGGAATCTGATGATGGAAAATGTTGAGGATATATTGCACTCTCTTGAGGGCTAGGTTCTAGTGCAGTTAGTGTTGTTGAGTTACGATAGACATTTGAAGTATCATAGATGGAAGATAGTATGGTGATTCCTTCCTCTCTTTTCTCTCTTTCTATTCGATTTATTCTTTCGAATATTTCGTTCCTTCTATCAATTATCATCTCGTATAGATAGGTTATTAGAAGCTTTAGTTAGAAATTTTAGGTATAGATAGTAGTGTTATTGCCTTTACTATAGAATTTTGAACTAATCGCTTTTGGAAATTTTTGATGATTTCAAGTATTTTACCGTCAAGGAGTGTTGAGACTTGTTATTGGAGACGTTCGATAACTAGTTTTCTCATTTATTGATGCGAAAATGTATCTTTTAAAGTCTTTGACTTGGGACGTCGATGTTCTTAACGGCCGACGAGAACCTTCCGTTCCATTGATAAGACCCTATATTTTATTACAAATATATTTTTAACAGTTTTGAAATAGACCTACATATATGTTACTTTCCTTCTTCTAAGTTTCGAGGACGAAACTTTTTAAAAGGATGGGTGATTGTAACAACCCGAAAAGTACCCGATTTTTCTAGTAAAAATATTTACTAACACTTTTCAGTAGAACTTAAGTTTTTAAAATAGAAATTTTTGTTCCGAGTCTTATTTTGAAATTCCGCGTTCGTATTT
>JAIUZE010066267.1:0-95151 GCA_022085475.1 Heliosperma pusillum
CTCCTTGTAAATATAATTAACTACTTACCTCTATCTCAAAACCTCAACTAATTTAGTAATTTAACGATTAATTACTAAGTTAAATATTATTTAATCGTATTAAAATAAGATATAAATTTATTAGTCAATTATCGCATAATTGAAAAATAAGCTTAATCGAATTTGAGTTCTTAACTCATTTTCTAATAATTAACTCTCGTACATATCGAATATAGGTAATGTACTAATTAACTGTATCGTATACAAATAATTATTTACTATTGGATTCATCCTTTCGGTGTGACCGAAAGGGATCGTTGATCACCGCCGTCATACGACAATAACGTCAAACTCTAGGCAGCCAACCGTTATTGATTTACGTTAATCAACTGACTAATCATATATATAGTCAATAAATATCCCAATTATATTCCTTAATAAGATTTATTATGTGGCGCACTATTGTGGAGTACACCTACTCCAACAATCTCCCACTTGTCTGACACAAGTGTGCGTCACCGATTCTCTTGTCTCTTTATCACATCTCCCACTCAACGCAAGGTGTCTTTCAGGTCGCACTTGCGATTGACAATATCTAGAGTGGTTTTCTCGATAGGGAGAGTAACTGTCTGACCGGAAAATCTACCATAGATCTCTTTTCGAGCGTGGCCACGCATTTACAGTAACTTCTCCTCTAGTGGCCTAAAGATGTTTTTACCCAACGTGGGTGGACAATTCTTGTTGATCCATCTACTCTATATGATGCAGATCACCATGATCCAGAAGAAGTCCATCGGCCTCCTTTTACGGTACGACCTAGAACATCAACCAAAACCAATCGGAAACTGCACCGACTCAGATAGACGGTCGCCAGTCAAAAGAATCGACTTATAGGAATAAGATAGAAGACCCTGCCACGACCAGGCATCAAATAATTGATTTAAGGGTCTCTACAATTTCACTGTCCGACAGAGTGTCATACAGTCTGTCTATGTAAACGACCAGTCATCTCCATGACCCCATGGTGCTGAACCAACCATCGATCGACTTACAATCTAGTCATTTTGAGACGTCACCTCATTGAGTGACTAGGGACAAAATACTAAGTTCGTCCTATTCACTTGAATAGGGTCCAACAATCTATTCGAATAAACAAAGTATTAAATTTAGTCAAACTAAATCCGGAGTTTTTATGAAACTCTAACAATGAATGCGATTATCATATATTTGGACTATTGATAAGCTATCAATAATTCATATCTTATAATCTTTAGCAATTCAGGTACATATTTCAATCCCCATTGAAATGACATGACTATCATGTTCAGCCTGCAAAAACATGGCTAATGGATTAGCAATACTTGCATCTCTCCCATCGTTCTGATTGCTATTTCTTTTTGTCTACGTAATCTTATATTACATAAAACTTTCTGAGTACGTGTCTAGGTTTGAATCTAGACTTAGGACTCTTGGCCTAAAGGTAGCTCCCACTGTTTTACCAGAATAATGGGATAGGATATACAGCTATGTGAACTATTTCTAGTCCCTCCAATACTGTCGAATCCAAGCTACCTTCATATGCATCATCATATGACGCAATGTACTCCATTTCCGTTGTTAAATCCGCAATGATAAACTGCCTGGAACACTTCCAGCGGATACATGACATTTCTATTTGACAATGTCACTCCTACTTGGAACCTTTCCAATAGTATTTTCTGTTTGGAACTCTTCCAACAGATAAATCTTCTATGAAACACAGCCAGTACGTGATTTCAAATCACTGTGATCAGTTTGGAAACTGAAGTATGTGTAAACTCTTACACACAACTCACTTTAAACTCCAAACATATGAAACATATCTTTAGTCCTTCGCAAGTACTAAGGATGTTCTGTATGGCTATCAAGTGACTCTCACTTGGATTTGATTGCAAATGATTCGTCATACTCAAAGTATGCGAAATGTCGGATTGAGTATACATCATAGAGTATATAATTGATTCCGCAGCGGAAGCAAAAGGAATCAATTATTATGTGTTCAACTTTCTTGAACTAGTCAAAGATCTTATCAATATAAGAATTTTGACTCAATGCTAATATCCTTTTAGATTTATCTCCATAAATCCAGATATCTAAAAGATGTATTCTACTTTTCCAAAATCTTTCATCATCTAAAATGATCAATATTTCTCCACATATAAGACTGATGCACACCACATTACTCCCACTAAACTTCATGTATAAACATAATTCCTCAAGATATCGAGAAATATTTTGTGACATGATTGACACACTAATTCCAACTCTTTTGTGCTTACTTAAGACATACTCTTAAGCTTGCAAATTAACTTAGGATAGTTAGGATCTACGAACCCACAGGTGAATATAAAATATACTACCTCTTCTAGAATCGTATTCGAGAAGGTGGTTCTTGAGGTCCAATTGACATCATACTATTATGATATGCTCTAATCGTTAAGTATATTCGAATGGATAAAAGAATTAAGGTTGGTGAAAAACTCTTTGCCTACCAAGTTATCTTTGAAAACATTTTAATGTTCATCCATGCAAATTTCGATCTTAAAAATCAATTTACATTGAAGAGGTCGTACTTCTTCAAGTAAAATTTACCGGGTCACATACCTGACCATCATGCATGGAGTCCATTACGAATCGTATGACTCTAAGCCATAGCAAGAAGTTGGGACTAAAAACAGTCTTTTATAAGTCACATATTTCATCACTATTAAGGAGTGATAAAATTCCACCTGTCCTCCTAGGTTCCGAAGAAACAACTACTGAACAAGCAATGAGGAAAACTTTTTCCGGACCATATGCTCAGTTTGTGGCTCTTGAAACATTTTCTCCCACTCTGTCTTATCAAGAAATAATCGTATTTTTATTGAAAGACAGCATCACGAGTCACAAACGCTTTTTTCTCGTGGTCAAAGTGGGATTATTGAGCACTTGTTTCATTCAAATAACTTATAAATTAGGTACGCTACCTACCCATATCGTATATGGAATGAAATCAGACTGTTTTAAATGTGTTTTAATATGGTGGGAAAAGAAATAACAGACAAACATACTAAGATCCCAAGGTTTGTTAAATAGCTCATTTTGACTTGATAAAGACAAAACCATATCGTATAAGGTTCTATTTCTCTATTCAACAACACCTTATCTAATAATGTGTGTTAGAGAAGTTAACTTGTGAAACCATTTCACAATACTTTTGGTGAAAATCAAAGTCAATACTAAGATATTTATAGTTACGATATAGTCGTAAGTCCTTGATCTAATGTTCTAGTGGTTAACTACTTCTCATTGAAGCTCTTTGAACTTTTCAAAGATTTCTCTTAGCACCTCATTAAGTAGAATCAAACATAATATCTACTTAAATCGTCGGTAAATCAAGTGAAGTAATCGTTACCATCTCTGGTTGTGTTTGTTATTGGACCACACGTATTCTTATGTAATGGGGCCAATAAGTCTTACAATCCGGGTTTTTCTGGTCCTCGATGTTTAAAGATTCAAAAGACTTTGTTATGCCTTGTAATGCTTGTCAACGAATAGGTCAAATATCCAAAAGACATGAAATGCCTTAAAACGGCATATTAGAAGTCGAAATATTCGATGTGTGGGGTATTGACTATCAAGGACCATTCCCTTCTTCAAATGGAAATCGTTACATTTTAGTCGCTGTCGACTATGTTTCAAAGTGGGTAGAAGCAATTGCCACCCCCACCAATGATGCTAGAGCTGTGATACGACTATTTAAGAAGATCATATTTCCGCGTTTTGGTGTACCCAGAGCCGTGATAAGTGATCGAGGAACTCATTTCGGAGAAAAACAGTTAGAACTCTGCTTGCCAAGTATGGTGTGTATCACAAACGAGGATTAGCCTATCACCCTCAGACCAGCGGTCAAGTAGAAGTCTCGAACAGTGAGCTAAAAACAATTCTTCAAAAAGTAGTTTAAAGATCTAGAACCGATTGGAGTAATAAGCTCGATGACACCTTATGGGCTTATCGCACAACTTTCAAAACCCCGATTGGAACATCTCCCTATCGGTTGGTTTATGGAAAGGCCTGTCATATCCCTGTCGAGTTAGAGTACAAAGCTCACTGGGCTATCAAAGAACTCAACTTAGACACTAAGCTTAGCGCTGATAGACGACTTTTGCAACTCAATGAGCTAGAAGAATTTCGTTTGCAAGCTTACGAGAGTTCTAGGATCTATAAAGAAAAATCGAAGCGTTGGCACGACAAGAGGATAATCAGAAAAGAATTTAATGTCGGTGACCAAGTACTTCTCTTCAACTCCCGTTTAAAAATTTTTCCGGGAAAACTTCGATCACGATGGTCTGGACCATTCACTGTCACATATGTGAGCAAATACGATTATGTAGAAATAATGGCTAGTAATGGAGAAAAATTCAAGGTCAATGGACACCGATTGAAACTCTAATATAGCAATTCCATGATAGGATGCTTAGATATTGTCTATATAGAGCGTCAATCCCCAACCAGGTGATTTTATAGAAAAATTCATCGAGTGAGACGTTAAACCAGCGCTTCTCGGGAGGCAACCCGTGTTTCCTTTCTTTTTGCATTTTCTTTTTATTTTCCCTTTTTCGTTGTTTTATTAGGATTTATTTTGCAGATGAAAGAGTTTTTGAAGAACCTATAAAGACCTTCCTTGTCAAGTCCAAAAGACTAGCTTGGGGGAGTCCGCGCTGACTAGTAAGCTTCATTTTTCTTTCATTTTTTCTTTTTTCCCCTTTTCCCATTGAGCATCTCGTTGCATATTTAGTCTTTGTGCTCACATTGAGGACAATGTGATGTTTAGCTTGGGGGAGGGATTGCATTTTCCCATTCTGCATTTTAGTTGTTTATATTTTTCAAATTTTGAATAAGAAAAAGAGAAAATTTAAAAATTTTGAACACAATTGAATGCTTTTCATGCTTTGCTTGCTTGTTTACTATGCTATCATGTTACATTTCCCAAACTTAGAGCTTTCAAAAGATAATGATTCAATATTCATTGAATTGAGCATACATGGGGAAGTCTTGTACACAGTAGGCATGGAATGAATGTATAGATGAGTACGCTTGATCTTGACATTTGGCAAGTTACATATATTGTAAGGTAGAACCTCCTTAGGCTGGTACATCTATACCCAGTCTCATTTAGGTGTGTGTAGTTCTCCTTGTGATGTGTGTCATGTCAAAGCGCATAACTATGGTTCTCATTTCATTTCTATAAGCATTGCATTCATGATTCACTAAGATTTGAAGCCTTTTTCACTTTGAATTACCCCTCAAAATTAGCCTCTTCATACAAATGTTTCACAAGATAATAGCTACATATAAAAAATGCCTACGTTGTTGAGCTAGTAGCTAGACTATGGTGTATGGGTGCTCTTTTGAGAAGATTTTGTTCTTTTATGTCAAAGTGAATTTGGGAGAACGACAATGTTCAAGAAGTGGTGATATGTTCAAAAGAAAAAGAGAAATAGAAAAATGAAAAAACTGAAAAAAGAAAAAAATTGAAAAAAGGAAAAAACAGAAAAAGAAATAAAAGAAAAAGTTGTGAGTATCTCCTCAAAATGTCAATTCAATGATAGAAGGAGTTCACTCTCGTGTTTCGTGTGTAATAAGTCAATCCGTTCATTCTGGCTTCGTTTTTCGTCTTTTGGGAATTAACCGAAAGTTTGGATTGAGTATTCATTTATAATTGGTCAGTTGCTAGCTCATTCGAACCTTCACATGACCATAACTGTTTGTCCACCTTTCACCCATTTCCCAAAGCCTTCTTCTTATTTTTCCGGCTTCTTTTCTATGTGCATTGTGATCTTTGACTTGTGTTTTGAATTGGTTACCATATTAGATTGCAGACACATATTCATAAGTCGTAGATAAGTGAGTGTCTCAAAAAACATTTACACATAAAGAAATCATCTTTTACATTCAACGAGTGTTCGAGTGTGCCGTAAGAGTCCATTTGTCAAAAGATCATGCAAGAGCCGAAAATCTATAGTGAAATTCTTTGTGCTGCGCCGTTATGTAAATCTCAGCCATGTTTATGTATCATTCTTGCCCACATTGTTTTTGGGCTATGATTCATTATGTTTCCAAACTTTTACGTTGAGATTTGTTTCTTGATGGTGTAGTAGCCAATGCTTGCAACCCTTGTCCTGGTATTGTTTGTTATGTTTGCTTGAGGACAAGCAAAGGTTTAGCTTGGGGGAGTTTGATAAGTGAATATTTGTATGGTTTTAACCCCCAATTTAGCTCGGTTTTGTATGTCATTTGTGCTTTGTTAAGCCACTTTATGAGCTAATATCGTCTTCTAGGCGAATTCTTATGTTCTAACCTGTTTTGTAGGGAAAGTGACGTTTCTACGCCCTTTTTCTATATTTCCGAGCATTTGCCTAGAACCCGACGATTTGAGAAGCAAGCTTGACCATGTCAAAGGCATTTCAAGAAGGTTCACCGATTCAAAAGAAAGAAGAAGTAAAGACAATGTCGCAGTTGTCGGAAGATCAATTAGTTAGGCGAAGAATTCTTCGTTTTACATCAAACCCTATCAACAAACCCGACTCAAGAGGTCAAGGGGGATGATGGAAGTCAAGTCATATGCAAGGGGAGAAGAAACGAGAGTCAAAGGACCCAGATTGCAACTTACCCAATCGGGTAAGTGGTGTACCCGATCGGGGATCTCTGCTGATCCGCACTTTTGCTTCGACTTCCTCCTTTTTGTCCTATGTGATGAATGCTTGACCCCTTCCCCACGAAACCCTACTACTATAAAAGGATGCCCCAGCCACCACAATGAGATGTACCTCTTCACACAATTCCCTTCTATACTTCTCCTTACAAAAACCCTAGTTTAGGAGGAGGGAGAACTAGCCTCTCTTCTCCCATTTTCTTCTTCTTTTTCATCTTTAGTTCTTAGTTTATTTCTATCCTTTCTATATCAAAACCTTAGCTTAGATCAATATGAATTTCATCTTTGTAATCTACTTTATTTGGTTCAAGTATTGTGATTCATGGAACGATTATTCTAAGCAAGGGATTTCTATTATTGTTGTCATCATTATCGTTGTTGATCGTCATCTAGGTATTCCTATCTTATCTTTTGTTTAATGTCTTTATGTTTTCTATTTGATTGTTATTTTCCATCCATGTTATCTTAGATTCATTTTAGTATCGTTATAATCGTCATTTTATTTCATTAGATTATCAATTTAGTGTCGTTATTATCACCATATAAAGAGTCTTAAACTATTGTCAAAACCAAATAAACATGTCTATCCTAGTTTTTGTTATTAACTTCATCTTAGATTTTAACATCGCCATGAGTGAGTAGTCACCTTTCTTGGGTGTAGGGTAGCCATGTTAGATTGATAAAAGATGTTAATTGGATAAAAGAAATTGTGCTTCTAAAACATTGTGTCTTTGCATGTTTGGACTATAACGATAGTTGACGATTCCTGATCAAAATCATTGACTAGAATGGAATTCTTTTCCAAGGTAGAGACACGTGAATTGAATAGACAAAGCATGACATGGTAGATTAAGACCTAGTAAATTGTCTAAAAGCCTGCTAGACCATATGATCTATGATTGTAATGAACACATCATTCTTACGAACTCACAATGAATTATTTGCATGCTCCATATCCAATTGCATCAATATGTTAATCTACATGTGTGAACCTACTTCCCTAGATGTTTTTCATCATTGTTAATTCATCACTTGCTCTATTGTTTTCATTTCCATTTGCTTTAATTTCGTTTTCGTTTATGCCTTTTATTAGTTTAGAATCTAAAATCCCAAAACCCAGATATTCGTTAGATAAGACCCAATTGCGAGACATTTCACATTCTATAGGAAACACCATCTCCCTGAGGATCGAACCCTACTTCCCTAATTACATTAATTTGTTATTAGCCTAGTCTGGGTAATTTATCTTTGTATCGGGCTTGCGACAGGCTCGGTCAACGACAGTAACGTCAAACTCTAGCAAGCCAATCGTTACCGATTAATGTTGACCAGTTGACTTTAATATCTTTCATCCCTTTGTATTCTTATTATTGTGATTTAATTATGTAATCGCTCTATTGTTGAGGACACTTACTCCAACAAAGTGTACATATTTCATTATCATATCGTTATATAATAGACTATCAAAAGCTTGCTACCGTCACAAAAGTCAAACTTCATAATCTTAATTTCAATGCATAAAGGATTAACATACGAAATTTAAGGTATTTCTCCCAGTATAATAAGCCCTCGTATTGCCTAATATAAAGAAAATATCGAGTACTTTTTTTAGCTTAATGTTGGATCTATCTTTTTAAAGTTTTTTTTGGAGGGAACGTATATATGGAATTAAAGTTGCGTATACTCTTATTTGAAAATAAACTTGGTTAAGATATATTTATAACATACAAATATAGGTCTAATTTCTAGTCCAATTCGAACCATTAAGTAGAATCGTTATTATTCGAAGATTGATACAATTATACAATTAAATTAAATAGTTTGCCCTTGGCTTTTACAATCCCTTTTCCAACTCAACCAAAATCTCTTGGATATCTTAGATTTTGAGGCCTAACATAAAAATTTTGCTCGATTGTATGGCCAAATATAATGTCACTATGTTACCTACCCGGCTGGCTAACCCTAAATTTATTGTACGTTGTTGTCGTCAAAAAGCTATTTATTTGATAAGGCTATGGTTTGTTTTACGTTCCATTAAAGTTTTTCAATTTTGAATTTTCATTTTTTTGTCGAGAAAATTGTGTTATTTATGTAATACGAGTTTTCGAATAATCTCATACAGCGTACATTGATCTTATATTATACTTAACATATGTATACCCTTAACCTTATATTGTACTTGAAATCAAAGACCAATGATATATACTCAACCTGATATGTTACCTGAAATTCCACACAAAATTGCATTATTAGTAAGTTTGTCGGACTTTTATTATATGTATGTAAGGTAAAATACACGTTGAAGTCGTTGAAGAAGTATTACTTCGATACAAACACCACCTATTTATGTGAGTTCCAATTATATTTTATTTATTATAAATTTTAGAATTTCGTATATGTTGGAGACTTTAATATTGCTCAAAGTCTTTTAAAAAAGTTGGACTCTCTATAATCGCTCGAAAAAAGATTTTTTTATTAATATTGATTGATTGATTGATTCTTTTTTCAAGGCATAACCTACCTATATTTTTTTATATTGTATAATATATAGTTTACAATTAAAATCTTTATACATTTATAATATTTAGTACTATGAATTTGTATGATATTTATCCATTTTATATTTATAGTATTATATTAGTCATGGATTTGTTGATACTTAACTAATTCTACCTTCGAGGATAATGCAATTTTAATTATGGGCAACAATCCTCCTATAACTAAAAGAATAAGACAAGCTGAAAGTTTTCCCGCTTAATTTTCACTAGCTAGGATTGGGCCTCCAATAATTAATCATTCTAAATAATGCTATCTATAGATATTAGGGCTACCGCATTGCACATACTATACAGGGAGTATAATCTTTAGCATCAATATTGGTTTGTATTATTTATCGGCTTTTGTTATTGTATATATATGATCTTACCACAAAGAATCTACGTTTTTAAAAATAGCCAAATTATATTCTTATATAAGATTTAGTTAGTTGCCATTCTGTATTTATTACAAAATAGGTGAAATTAGAAATTTTGTCGCTCAAATAACTCTAACCTTTAGACTAGGTTTTAATATGTTTGATTATTCTCAAATATTTGGCTTGAACTTTTGGTTATTTTTAAAAATATTGGCCTAATGATAATTCATATTTGTAGAAAAATATATTCTACCAAAAAAATGTTAAATTTACACTTTTCTATCTCTTTTTTTTTTGTTTGAATTTAAGTATGTATTAATGTAAAAAAAACGGAGTACATCATAATTTGTGTCAAACCCGACTCATTTTCACGAGTCAGACCGCACACAAAATAATCACACGGCCCAAATAAATTGCCTAAACAAACCAAGGCTATACAAGAAGAAACCGGCCTAAATCAAGATAAGACAACAAAAGAAGATAAGATCTCTTATTTAATTAATAGTACACGTTAATAATTATAGACTCTAACATTAAATTTAATGTTAGATTTACACTTTTCAATCTCTTATTTAATTAATAGTACACGTTAATAATTATAGACTCTAACATTTAATTTTAAAATTTAATTACTAAATTATCTATACATCACAATCTAAAAAGCAGTGCATCTCACCGGATCTACACTAGTTCCAAAACAACTACGGATTACTTTGTGATTATATGCAAATCATAGTGATTACCTTCCACTTCTTGCACCAAAAAATAATTATCTTCCATTTCTACATGATTCTCGCTATATAAAAAAACACAATACAAATACATTAACAAATTATCTTACCATCTCCTGTAAAGCAGCAAATTATATGTACAATGTCCAAGTTACATCTTACATTCTTCCATTTGATAACTATATCCTTCATCTATAACACCAATGGACTGTCCATGAAGATGATCCCTATAAACTCACCTCGCTTACAAATCGTACCAAGTAGTCTTACTATTCATGAACGACACCAATTACTCGCCAATATGTCCATGTCTCGGGTTCTCAACTTTAGAAATGAAGTCGGAGCAGTAGGCCCCGTTAAAATCATGTCACAATTGTACAGACTTAAATCTTGTTATTACGTAACTCAACTTGCTTTTGGGGGTAATACAAGAGGACAATCCGCGCATACTCCTTATGTGCTTCTGGACACGGGCTATGCTGCGACTTGGATTCAATGCGAAGGTTGCGATCCTTGCATTGAGTTAAAAGGAGATGAAAATTTTCACTATAAAGATTCCTTTTATTTTAGGAGACTGTCTTTAGATGATGCGTTATGCTTGCCACGTATGGCTTACGATGGCTCTTGTGGCTATACAACAGGTTATGGACCTGCACGAACAACTGGATTTCTAGGAAGAGATAGGTTTTATTTCTTCGACACTAGGACAGGAAATTTCGATGTGTACCCGGGTTTAGTATTCGGGTGTGGACTACATAATCAAAATTTCCTATTTGGGGAGAACAACGGACCTGAAAACATTATAGCAGGAATACATGGCCTTGCACCTGGGCCGAGATCATTCGTAGTCCAACTTCACACTCAAGTCAAAGGTCGATTTTCTTACTGTATACCATCATCTCGACAAACGAACATAGATGAATCAACTATTTATTTTGGAGATGATGCCCAAATAAGTGGGGATGCTACTAGACAAGTCAAAATGATTTCATTGAATAGCGAAAGTCTATACCATTTATACTTACTTGGTATTAGTGTTGATGGAAATCGACTATCCATTGATCCATCTATCTGGAAGCTAACCCGAACTACAGGATTCTTCATCGACACTGGAACACCTTATACAGTGCTTGCAACAAGCGCATATAATCCGCTAGAAGAAGCAATGATTAGGTACTTTGGTGATAATTATGGTTGGCAACCTACGCCAGTGCCACCAGAGCAAGGCCTTCGTCTTTGTTACTCAAATTATCCGAATGAGGAACAAAAATTTCCATCTGTCATTCTCCATTTTTTCTTAAGTGGGCATTCCGGAGAGATAGATATGGTTTTGGGTGGTGATAATATGTTTCACCCTCTTGAGAACTTTCGAGGATTTTGTATGACAGTGATATCGAGTGATGACAATACTCCTTGCATTCTTGGAGCAGTTCAGCAGGAAAATTTCAACTTCTTATACGATTTTTATAATTCGCTTTTGTATTTCGTACCTCAAAATTGCGCACAACGTATGTCTTAGGCTTTATCATAAATTTCTAATCATATATATACTACCGCCTAAATCCTTGGGCTAAATTGAAGATCGCCTAATCTTCCGTTGCAAAATTGATGGTTAGCATAAAGAATTGTCGGCGACAATAATGTCATCTAGTCATCTACCCAAAGATAAATAGAGTGAAATTTGCACAATACAATTGCCAAATTATTCGACTATTATAGTAGAAGAAATTCTGTTATAAAAGAAAGCTACTGAACTTGTAAATCCAAAGTCTAGGAACTTGTTTGAGTATGTCTGAACTTATCAATGCAAACTCTATAAACCTGTTTGAGACCATAAGTAATCATACTTGAATGACAAACATGAAAGTCAGGGAGAATTCGCGGAAGTAGTAATTGAACCCCATAACTTTGGGCAATTCTGAGATTAAGCCCCATAAGTTACAAATGTAGTGATGAGGCTCCAAAAGTTTGATCAAAAGTGAAATCAACTCCAATTTTTTATTTTCAACCTAAATTGTACAATTAAGTACTAATTAGGAAAAAGTATAATTTACCACCTATTATGTTCTCTTTTTTACAATTTAACAACTAATATGTTCTACTTTACAAATGCCCACCTTACTTTTATGTTCATTACCAACGATCTCACTTATTTTACATTTTATTGACGGTTTTTTGTAATTACCAACTCAACTTCGTTTTATAATCTTACGTAAAATTACAATGACCAATATACCCTTACTCAATTAGAATGATATACCTATATAACAAACCCATTATTACTTCCCCCAAATAATCTGTTCATCCCCAACCCCAAGGCCCCAATTCTTCCCCATAAATTGTTCTTGTTCAATCAATGCATCCTTCCCCAAGTTTGATTTATCCTTTATTTTTTTTCCCCTAAATCATTTCAATCGTTGCAATTAGCGTATTGTTTAGCAAATGCAACAATTAAGCTTTTAATATTTTACAATTCCAAACGGGAATGAAGCATTTGTTTCTGAGTTAGAATAAGAAAAACTTACCTCGAAACTCAGATGAACGACAAATTAATCCAGCAGAAATAATGATGTCGAATTAACCCAAATGATAAATTCAGTAATTTCAGAAAAAATTGGGAATAATGAGATCATGAGAGTAAGGGTATATTGGTGGTAAATATAACACCCCAGATTTTATAATAACGAGTAATTTACTAAAGTCGTGAATTTTATAAATTCGTCTTTTACTTTTATTGGTTAAAATATTTTAAGTCGATAATTTATGATTACAGTGGCTGTAAATTAATATTAAATAAAATTTTGTTTAGTTGGGTAGACAACGTTGCATTTCAGTCCGTTATGATCCCATAATCGGACTATACTCGAAAATCGGAGTGGGTAACACCCACCTTGAATATTAAAGCCTATTACTACTCACCTTCTCAAAACAAACCACCACAAATCTCTAAATCCCTTCTAAAATTTCAGCATCTTCATCTTAATCTTCAAACAACAAAAACACCATTAAAACTCTATAACTTTATATTCTTAAGACGGATGCCATTTCTCCCTCTCTTAACGAAACTTGACGATTTTTACATTAATCTTTTCCTCTCATCCTCCTTTTTCTTTTCATAACATAAAATATCCATTTCCTCCAACTTTTTATAAAACCCATTTTCTAGATCTAAACTTAAGACGGGCATAACTTATTCGTTTCTTAACGAAATTCAATTTCGTTTAATGTTTCGGAATCCTCTCACCATCCTCGCTAAAAAAAGTTCAAAAATTTTAACTTCCTTTTTAGACCGTCTTTCACCATATTGCGGTTCTGGGTTCTCGTCACTTAATTTATCAGGAAAAAATGTATTTTGAAGATTTTGGGTCAAGGGTTCATGTGGGTTGATGATTAGCTTGGGAACCGAAGATTTGAAGTGCTAATCGAGATAACGGTGATGGGTTACTCGATATCACTATTATGTGCTTTACATGCTAGAGTAGTATTTGTATTAAAAGATGAGTTCTTTGTGTTGATTTTATATGGACATGTGTTTACTACTCTTTTCCATGTTTAATTCATCTCATATGTTAATCTGATGCTAAGTTATGTTAATGTGATTGGATTTACTCATTTATTATGATTAGACTTGTGTTTATCGATAAATGTTGGCTTTTGTTGGCTTAATTGACCCTATGTAATGATTGGGTTAGATTACATTACATTTAATATGATTTGATGATGGTAAATGATGATAGTAATTAATGGGTACCAAAAGAATTGAAGTTATTGTTGTTGTTATTGAGGTATTTTTCGTGCTATGTGGCCATAGCCGGGTACCCGGCCGCCGCCCCCATGGCCGGCTGGGAGTCCTTTGATTGTTTTTGGATGAATTTTGGTGATTTTAAAGTAGTGTGTGCCCCAGCTGGGTACCCGGCTGCCGCCCACCCCCACCGGCTGGGAGTCACATATGTTAAAGCCTTGTTTTTTTTGTTGAGGTGTGTGCCCCAACTGGGTACCCGGCCCTCGCGCCACCGGCCGGGAGTCACCCCTCTTTCTTTCCCTTTGTTTTCGGCCAAGTCTGTGTGTCCTAGCCGGGTACCCGGCCGCAGTCTCGATGACCGGCTGGGACTCCCTGCACTGACTCCTTTTCGTAAAATAGTCATATCTCCTTCGTTACTTGCTTGTTTTGGGCTTGTGACCTACCGTTGGAACCGTAAGAAGATAAGCTATCTCCTCCACTTGTAATATCTGCATTTTCATGTCTATAACTCTAGTTATGACTGTTTTAAGTGGACCCTTGTTTTAGTTGGTTTCCAAACATGTTGTTTTGAGAGGGGATCTATGTTTCTTATTTATTATGGTTCTTAAACTTGGTCTAATGCTTATGTATCATGTATTGATTCATGTTTATCATATTTAAATTTATATAATGCCCTATTCACATGATTTGTGACGGTTTTTGTTATATCTTCACTTGAGTCGGGTTTACCTTATGTATTTTATTTGAGCACTACTCGTTGAGTGCTTTAAACTCTCATTCCCGGCTACACCCTTATCCTCCTTAGACTGGAATGTCGAAGCATTGGGGTGAATCCTTGATTCTTGTATGCATGTTTTAGTAGGGATATGACGACGTTGTTAGGAGGTGAACGCAATGCGTTGATCGACCCGACCGTCAAATGTTTTACTAGCTTGACTTTTGACTATAAATCTTTTTCCGACTCTTTCGTTTGATTTAGTCGAATTTGGGGTAATCGACGTCCTTTATGTTGATCGATTCTTGGATGTGGAACGTCATACCACATGTCGAATCGGGAAACTTCTTATCCCGAGAGTCTGGCCAGGTTTAGACTAGGACCGTATTATTATCGTCGTCCTACCGGAAGGATTAGAGTCTTGTGTATGCGAAACGTCATATCGTACACGGTTCAGGGGAACATCTTACCCCGTGGACATGTTTGTCTAAGTCATGAGTATACGAAACGTCTTATCGTATACGGTTCAGGGAACGTCTTATCCCGTGGACTTTCATTGACTTGGCTTGCTATTGTACATGATGCTAGTTCGTGTCATTTACCGTGAGAGTGTGTATGCTTATGTTTGATCATATGATGGATTGTATACTTGATTTATTTGGATACCTATGATAGGTTTGTATGTCGAGTCCCAAAACTTCTCAAGCATATGTCGCTAATGGTGAGATGCAAGCCCTAAGTGTTCTATATGTTTGCCAAGGGGAGTCTTCCCCGAGTCTTGTATTGCATGATGATGATGGATGATGGTTTTCTTTACTCGTATATTTTTATTATCATAATGTTATTCTCACATCCGGCATGATATATATGTTTGCATGATGACACATAATTACATGCTTGTTTCTGTGCGTTTTGATGTGATATGGCTGAGAGAACCCTGAGTTACTCTCCACTGACTGTGGCATTCTTTTTTTACGAATGAACAGGTTGCACATTGGTGTTTGCATGAGGTTGTGGCGAGTGAGCTAGCGAGCGTTGTTCTTACAGCGATTCACCCTTAGCGTGTAGTTTATATTAGTTTATTATATTAACTGTGTTTTTATCAAGGGATCGATGTTCCTTGTATTTATTTAAGATACAATTTGTATAAACGATTTATTAAATTAAGTTTTGGGTTTATATTATAGTGACATTTGCGGCTTGCTTTTAAAGTTTTCAAAATCTCGTGTTTTCTGCTGCAAATTTATGTGTTTATTTTACTGCGAAATCGCGGGGTGTCACAGTAAATTGTAATTTTAATTGAGTAAGAGTATATTGGTCACTGTAATTTTATGTATGACGATAAAACGAAGTCGAGTTGGTAATTACAAAAACCCGTCAATAGAATGTAAAATAAGTGAAATTGGTGGTACTGAACATAAAAGTTAAGGGGTTATTTATAAAGTAGAACAGATTAGGTGGTAAATTGTAAAAAAGAGTACATAATAGGTGGTAAATTATAATTTTTCCTAATTATATATCTAAGTTCATCATAACTAAAAAATTATTACAATTTTAAAATTTGAAAATAATTTATTAACATAATTTTTGGAACATATTTACTAGTTTGTTCCAATTTTAATAAAATCTATATTGATGTGAGAATACTTTAAATTGCCTAAATTATCTTATGAATTGCTATGGTTTGGTTTTCATTTAGATTCGAGTGACTTGAGGTGGTTGTCTAAACTATTAACATAAAATAAAATGACAAGTATATAAATGACGATATGTAAAGAACAATTATGTAAATTGCAAAATAAAAAACCAGAACAGAAGACATACCCGATCGGGTTGTCACGTACCCGATCGAGGAAACCTTCTGATCTGAACAATAACAACTACATTCTATCTAAAGACGATATTTAAATGACAATATTGAAAGTCTATCTAACTAAACTAATAAACTAGAGAATAATAATAAAATAAAACTATCTAAAAGCGAAAATGGAAAGACGATAAAGTAAACTATCTAGATGACAATGTAATAAACTATCTAAGAATAGAAATAAAATGAAGATAAAGTAAACTAACTAAACAACAATAAAATAAACTATCTAAAGCGGTAAATTAAACTATTTAATCCAATTGAAATAGTGAAAGAGAAATGCATGTAAAACTAATTAAAATTAAAGTCTCATAGATACCGATATTAGAATTACTATGATTGTCTAGGCCTTGTAGCGGTATATTCCTTCCGGATTCGTACCGACCTTTTAGTGGGTCCTAACGTCCTTTCAGCATGGTTAAGTCACTAAACCCCTATTGGTAGTCCTAATTCCTATCCCAACTCTCGTTATAAAGATAGAAATGACTAATAATCTATATTGATTATTTTTGGAACATATTTACTAGTTTGTTCAGGGAGTACGTGTTACTTATGAATTGCTATGGTTTGGTTTTCATTTAGATTCGAGTGACTTGAGGTGGTTGTCTAAACTATTAACATAAAATAAAATGACAAGTATATAAATGACGATATGTAAAGAACAATTATGTAAATTGCAAAATAAAAGACCAGAACAGAAGACATACCCGATCGGGTTGTCACGTACCCGATCGAGGAAACCCTCTGATCTGAACAATAACAACTACATTCTATCTAAAGACGATATTTAAATGATAATATTGAAAGTCTATCTAACTAAACTAATAAACTAGAGAATAATAATAAAATAAAACTATCTAAAAACGAAAATGGAAAGACGATAAAGTAAACTATCTAGATGACAATGTAATAAACTATCTAAGAATAGAAATAAAATGAAGATAAAGTAAACTAACTAAACAACAATAAAATAAACTATCTAAAGCGTAAATTAAACTATTTAATCAAATTGAAATAGTGAAAGAGAAATACATGTAAAACTAATTAAAAGTCTCATAGATACCGATATTAGAATTACTATGATTGTCTAGGCCTTGTAGCGGTATATTCCTTCCGGATTCGTACCGACCTTTTAGTGGGTCCTAACGTCCTTTCAGCATGGTTAAGTCACTAAACCCCTATTGGTAGTCCTAATTCCTATCCCAACTCTCGTTATAAAGATAGAAATGACTAATACAAACGATTGTTTATGGCCACTAAACATAGTTATAGAATTTGACACGATCAAAGGAAGAAACAACTAGATGATTCAATCGGTAACTACTCTTCTTTTAATTCATTCAACTCGTAAATCATTTCAAATATTACAACTCTATTTATATTATTTACACAATGATAATTTTACAATATTAGAATTAATCTAATTTATGTGATTAAGTAGATTAGTAAGAAAAAGATGTATGAAATTAAACTATGAAATATAAATACTAAAGTGATTATGGTGATTATATTAACAATGATTCTAATGACAATTTTTAGGATTATTTGACTAGGTAAATTATAATGTGACATGCTAAATAATATTTTGGTTTTAACTAGATTAATTTTAGATTGATTTCCTAATAATAACAATATTATGAAAATGATACTAGTGAGATTATAATTCATGATGATTAAAATTGCATAAGTAAATCAAGATTAGAGAATTACCGAGTCGGAATATGAGTATATAAGAACGAAAGTAAGAACAAATATTCAACCAAATAACAAAAGCTATGAAAACACTAGAGAAATACTAAGAAATAAACTATAAAAACTTGTAAGAAAGTGTGCTAAAAGATATGTAAAGATGATAATAGATTATATGAAAGTAAGATTATTAGATAATTGTTGGATGCCTATTGTGTGTGATGATCATTGGCTTTTATAAGGCTGCATGACTGCTGATCCTTCGTGCAAATTTGTACCCTAGTCAAAGCATTAAACCACCCATTTAAGCTCGGATTGAAGAAGAGCCAAGTAACGTCTTCTTGCAGAAATACCCGATCGGGTATTGAGCAATCCGATCGGGTTTTTGTGTAATATGGATTTTCCGTCTTTTCATCTTAGGCACGGAATCCTATGCCTTGGTCTTTGGTCAATGCACTACGGAATTGGGCTTGGGCTGATCTTTTCTTGACTTGGGTTAAGGTTTCCTTTTAAAGTTCAAAACCAAGATCCAAATTGGGTCCATTCGAGGAAAGATGTAGCGGAATCGTAATCAAGTCGTAAACTGGCTATCATCAATTCCTTGAAAACTCGTATCCTAGTGTCTTTGCTCCATAAAGTAGGAAAATATAGCAAAACCGCTTCACTTCCGATAAAACGAGTCAAAACACGCAAAACAACTAGAATAACAATATTAGCTCGTTAATCACTTAACAAAGTGCATAAATCGTATGGAAATTGAGCTAAAACGGGGGATAAATCAGTACAAAATATCACTTATCAAAGAGTGTGTCTCCTAGGTGTATTATGAAGGTGGATTTGAGGAAGGCCTATGATTCAATAGAGTGGAAATTTGTTGAACAAATGCTGAGAGGGCTTAACTTTCCTCCTACTATGATTAAGTTGATTATGGAGTGTGTGAGTACTCCTAGTTATTCTATTGTTTTTAATGGACAGCCTCATGGTTTTTTCAAAGAAGCTAGAGGGTTAAGACAAGGGGATCCAATGTCTCCTTTATTATTCACTTTGTGCATGGAGTATCTTAGTAGATTATTGCAGGCTCTTTATAGGAGTTTTGGGTTCCATTATCATTCTTTGTGTAAGGCTATGAAGATGAATCACTTGATGTTTGCTGATGATCTCCTTATGTTTTGCAGAGGAGACATTACTTCTATCTTTACTATTATGGAAGCTTTCAAGGCTTTTTCTAATGCTTCTGGTCTTAATATTAATCCTGATAAGTCAGAGTTTTACTGTAATGGGATTCAGAATGCTCTTGTTCAACATATTTTGCAGGAAACTGGGTTTAGGAAAGGGACACTGCCTTTCAAGTACCTAGGAGTAAGCATATCACATAAAAGATTGAGTAAGTTTGATTGTAATATTCTGATTGATAGGATGATCAAGAGGATTAAAGGATGGAATAGTAGGAAGATTCTTATGCTGGTAGGATTGTTTTGGTTAAATCTGTGTTATCTGTCATTCACAATCATTGGTCTCAAATCTTTGTGCTTCCTATGGGGGTAATGGACAAGATTAAGGCTTTGTGCATGAACTTTCTGTGGGAAGGTTCTGACAAGTACTCCAAAGCTCCTCTTGTCTCATGGCAGGTGCTGTGTAAGAGTAAGGAGACTGGTGGGGTGGGATTAATTGATAGTCATCAATGGAATGTTGCTGCTATAGGCAAGTTAGTATGGTGGCTTGTTTGAAAACAAGATCATTTGTGGATTAAATGGGTTGATAACATCTATTTAAAAGCTTCTCCTTGGTTCACTTATTCTCCTAGTGCTAATAGCTCTTGGGCATGGAGGAAAATATGTGAGACTAGGGATACTTTTAAAACTGGTTATATTAATGGTAATTGGAGGGGTCTGGATAAAGGTTATTCCATTGCTGATGGGTATTCTTGGCTTACTCAGAATTCTTCACCTCAGGTTGAATGGTGTTGTACAGTTTGGAATAGGTTTAATCTTCCAAAGTGGAGTTTCATATGTGGCTGTTCAAATAATGCAGGTTGCTTACGTTGGACAGGCTTATCAAAATGGGGATGGATGTGTCTAGTATATGCTATATTTGTGGTATTGCCCAGGAAGATCACAGTCATGTCTTTCAGAATTGTCATTATGCTAAGGAATGTTTCAAGCTGGCAGGTGACTGGTTGAGGATTCCTTCAGATACTCTGATGAATTCAGCAAGGATCAAACGTCTGAGGGGAACTAAATTGTGTAGATAGATTGCAATGGCAGCTTATTCAGGTCTATGTTATAATATCTGGCTTATCAGGAATATATGCAGACTAGAAGGACATGTGCTTTGTCCAAGAGTACTTGTTAATCAAGTGAAGGAGGATTGCAGAAGAAGGTTATTTGCTGTATTTCAAGGTGCTATGACTTATGCAGATAGAAGCTGGTGCAGGCGCATTGGGTTGAGTACCTGAAAATGGCAGGATGTTGTGATATATTATGGTGCTTGAGTTTGTAAGAGTTGCAATGGAGGAGGCTTGAGTCTTTTGAGTGATTGGGATAAACTGGTGTATGTAATTGTAGTTTGTTAGCTAATTTGGTTACTCTAGTGTAACAAACTTGATATGGTCGGTTGTAATCGGTGATACCCATTTTGTTGGGTTAGTTTATAATATACTTACATTTCACCAAAAAAAAAAGAATTCATGAAAGTAAAGTTCTTTTAATACTACTCTTTAATTTAGTTTTTAATACAACTCTTTAATACTTCATGAAAATAAAATAATCTTTGACCTTAGAAAAAGTTTAAGTTGACGGCAATTGTCGAGTAAAGTGACACTAGCGAGGAACATGGCAATTGTCGAGTTAAGAGACACTAGCGAGGAACAACGCGCATCTGAAGGAGATAAAAATGTGTAACAAATGTCATGACGTTAAAAACATAGATTGTGAGGGAGAGACGAAAAAAAAAATGACCGGAACACTAATTTGTGAAACCCTAAACATTGCAGCTAATGCAAACGTGAGTTGTCATGTGATTAATCACCGATAACTTATACGGATGTATAACCCAAAGCATACTACAAAACTCTTATTGAATGAAACGAGGTGTTAATTAGAATTTTTCACTAGAAGATTCAGCTATAAAATCAGGAAATCGTGCACAACCAAATGCCAGGAGGATTTAGTATGATGAAACCCGCATAAATGAATTATAGAGAGGTTTTAACATTTAAGAACAACTTTCATCAGGAGACAGGAGTAGCAGAGTAGCACTTGTAAATAAGAGTTGGCAGACGACGAATTTGATATGTTGCCAGGTTGCCATGAAAAGAACCCCCTTATTATAAGCACACATCCTATATCATAACTTAAGTCTATCGAGCATAGAACACCCAAGAGATGAATGCAGGGCGACAACATTATGACCACAAGGCCCTAAACACTAGGGGTCTTTTCCCCAAAATTTAGAATTTCTGAAGAAGATGAGATGTCCAAATATACCTTTATTCCACTTTCATTAGCTTGTTATTCTTTCCAGTTTGGAGGCAACGGATTAAAACCATAAAAGATAAAATTTTCAAACAGTTAGTTTAACTCCATTAATGGCCGGAGCAGTGCCTCTGGTGTTCATCACATAAGCAACGTAACGTACTCTTCATAATGCATTGTAATTCCTGAACTCTGATATCGAGTCAACTAAATGCTCTTCCGCGGAGATGTGTAATGATGTCGTTATACCATCTTTACGCATAAGTGAGTCAATGGCCTCAACTTGGGTCCACCCTGAAAGAATCAATATATGAAATTAGAAATGAGAGAGTTTGTCTATTATCAAATTCATATCATATTCAGCTCAAGAAAAAACTAGCAAACAACACGTCCCGAAGATTTAAGGCAAAGTAAGACATTTAGATGTTGGTGTGGGGACCCAATTAAATCTCATTCAGAAGGGGAAAAAAGTACGAGGAAGATAAAGATTCTAATCTCAACTTATGAAAATGACAAAACATTAATTTTTGCAGTACATACATCTTATATTTGGTTATATGTTCTTAGTTTTAGCAAAACCAACAAAGCAACGTTAACAAGTTGAAGTACCCTATAAGAAAGTGCATATATTTTGTTTAAACAAATAAGCAACACAGCCATCCCACCTTCGTGCTCAGCAATTTTGGGCAAGTATGTGGCATTTAGCCTAGAATGTTTGACATGATCAATAAAATCAATTATGATGCCATGTTTTCCTACCTGCCAAAAGATTGATCAGATTACACGTTACTTCATAGTTTATATAATCATTGGTTCCATTGTAAATTAATATAGTTTTTTTTTGCTAGCGGTAAGTTAATATAGTTGTAATCATGAAAATACGTAATGTTTAATACGAAAAAAACAGTTGTAAAAAGGGCAACACAAAGCTCCCATCTTCAAAAAATACAACCACCTTCCTCTTATTAATAGCTATGAGAATCATGATAGTATGATACTACACTTCAATAATAAATCGCATTAGCATACCTCTTTCTTACATCTACATATGATATTAGTTAACACGAATAAAGGGAAGAAATAACTATAATCCTCCATCGAATGGAGCCTTCTGAGTACTTAACAATGAGTTTCTATGTTGGCTGCCTTCTTAAAATCTACCTCAAAATATTAATCCATAAAACAATAACTACAATAATTATAGGTCAATTTACTTTGACTAACTTTTCAAGTGTGTTTTCCCTTTCGTCTTCAATTTTCATCTTTTGATCTCAAATTTAGGTTTCAACAATGATTCATTTAGCTGACACCAAATAATTTTGAAACTAATGCATTGTAGTTGTTCAATCCTAATTGAGAAGAAATTGTATTTAGATTTCGTGGAGGGAATGTTAGGAGTCGAAGAGGCGAGGAGGTCATGGAGATTGAGTGAATGTAACACCCCGATATTCTAAAGAGTCTTACAAGACCTCTCTAGTACATGAGACTGCTACCATCTCGGTTGTCCAAGGTAATATATATCAAAACAAGCAATAAAGAAACAATGTTAAATAAATAAATGTTTAAAAGTCAATACATGACTCAAAGCAGACGGCATACCGTGTGACCAAAAATACAAACTCGACAATGTTAATGTAATATAAAATACTAATCGATAATCAAGACTCCATGACTGAAAAGCGGAAGCTAGACATGACACGTTGATCCCATCCTCATCCCAACGCAGCGCTATAGATTACATGTGATCACCTGCTCACCATTCCCCAATGGATCATAGCAGTTTTGTAAAACAGTATGGGGTCACTATTTGCATATACCAACCACCGTCCAAGAAAAGCACAAGGGAAAGAGAAATCGGAGGGCCACCGCAGCGGTTACCTTAGTAGACTCAGGTTACTATCCATGTTCTAGCAAAAACCACCAATTGACCATGTACCCCAGCCACATGCTATAACAACCCGACCCGCCAGCATCGTAACACAACTCCAATAAGATGGGATGTGCAACTTTGGGCCTTAATTTGTCCTCACTTAAGCCCAAAAGCACAAGGCCTTGTTAGTAAGTGGTGGGTGGAATCACTTATAAAGATCTCATAAGCTCCTTATTTTTTTCCCATGTGGGACAACTTTCCTCACATCTCATGGGGTGTAACAAAATCCCCCACTTAAAGAACACATCGTCCTCGTTATGCCTTAGAGCTGACCGCAGCCAAGCCCAGAATCCTCCCTTGCTAGGTGGGTGACACGGGTACTCCCGACCACAGGCTCCCCACATGGTCGCAGGGTTAATCTGATACCATTTATAACAACCCGGCCCGCCACCGTCGTAAAACAACCCCAATAAGATGGGATGTCACCTTTAGGCCTTAATTTCTCCTCACATAAGCCCAAAAGCACAAGGCCTTGTTAGTAAGTGGTGGGTGGAATGTCTTATAAATATCTCATAAGCTCCTTATTTTTTCCCATGTGGGACAACTTTCCTCACATCTCATGCGGTGTTACACAGGCGTCTAACTTCCATCTCGCCACAGCAAGATAACTCGGAACATTAATGTGCACATCCCCCACGTAGCGAGATTACTACGGGGACGAATTCGGGGCGTGACCCGTCTCCCAAAGGAAATCACCAAACCATAGTAACATAGCAATCATCGCCAACAACTACAAACTCCATCATTGTCACAACAGTGACCATCATCATTAATCACATATCAATAATCGGAATAATATAACAACAATCTCATGCCATCAATTAGTAACACAAATACTGAGTAGGGAATCCCTACCTTTTCGCAAATCTGCAACAAGTCACAATCATTCTATGCAACAATCTTCTTTTATGAATTCCTTCCCCTAAACATGCAATTAACATAATCAATACTAACCCTTGTTTCCCTTTACCCCAAATAAAGAAGGTTTTACAACAAATACAATACAATCACAATCAAGGATACTTACCCAAACAATCAATTAACGTAGCAAAAGGTAGGATCTGACACGAGATGATCAAAGGTTTCTTAACTAATTAGAGAGTATGAGAAATAGGGTTTGTGATTAAGAAATGTAAACTGATTTAATGAAAACTAACTCCTCTTAATAACCCTTAATCATCCGTCCGCCGAAGCCCTGAAATCCATCGTACTCGGTCGAGTACCACATGTACTCGGTCAAGTACGACTCACTCGGTTGAGTGCATACTTCACTCGGCCTCGAGTGTAAACTTCACTTGGCCGAGCACGCAAGATCATAATATTGATTTAAGCATCAGCCAAAACTACTCGGTCGAGTAGCCTATACACGGTCGTGTACTCGATCGAGTAAGCCCCACACGGTCGAGCCCCTCTATACATAGAAATATGAAGTATTATAGTCTTTCCTCCTTAAGAACGAACTTTCCTCAAAATTCACGGCTCATTCTCTTACCACACAAACACCCCTACCAACTAAAAACAAAAGACACCACATAACACATATGCTAAACATATGTCACAACAGCACATCACAACACATATGCTAAACATATGTCACAAAAACACATATGCTAATCACGAACCACCAACAACAAAACAGAAGACAATGACACAAGGACTTTACCAATAACATGTCAACTCGAAACAAAACCAACACCAAGTTCCCATCAAACAAATAAGACCAATAAGAAAGCACAAGCCTTACAAAACTAATACAGATTATTACATTCTTCCCTCCTTAAAAATGAACTTCCTCCCCGAAGTTCACACCCTCATTACCAATGGTGCGGGTTGTTATACACCAAAAATAAAAGACTAAGTCTACTAACTAAGAAGATAGCGGAAGTAGGGTCGATCTCCACAAGGAGGAAACTAAGTAACTGTAATCTAAATCTGCCAGTCACAAACTAGGGGGTTTTGAATTGGTTTTAAACTAAGCTAAATAAGATTCAAAGGAAGAGAAATGAAGATAGAGTTTAATACGAAATAAATAAGACAAAAGAGAAATATGCTAGGATTCGGTCCACTGCAATATCGGCATCTACGGGTCAACTAAGTCAGTCAATCTCTCAATGAGAAGGGCAATGATTTTCTCCTCTCGGTCTCAAACCACCCTAGGGATTTTCCTAATTAACTCTCGTCCTCTTAGGAGTCACCTATCAATTCTAAGCAAGTCTTTCCCTTCCAATCTCTCGATCCAGGTCGCGGTTAACTAAATAGGTAGTCTCCTGCGTGTACTCATTCGACTAACCTCAATTTAATTTTCTTAGATCGATTCTCATATCCTATCATGCCTTTACTACAATTTTCCTCATCCTAAGATACAAGTGAATTAGCTACTCATGCTATTAATGATGCTAGCATTAAAGAGGATTGAACATATGACATTAGACATGATATAATCGTAATTAACAAGCATGAACAATAATAACGCAGTAATTAAAAAAGGTAAGCAGTAATTAAGACTAAAACAAAGGTTAAGAATAAAGGAGAGAAAAGAGTTTACAATCTTAGCAATCCGGCGTAAAGAACAAATCCACGTCGATAATAACCCGAATGTAAACTAAAGATTAATAAAGTTCAGAAACTAATGTTTAATGCTAAGTGTCTGCTAATAATCGATGATCCTCCTAATGACGTAAATAAGAGTCTTATATAATGCATAACACGACTCTAAACCCTAATTAGTCTACGGACTTAAGGCCCGTGATAGGTTCCACTCGATCGAGGGAAAATACCCTTTGATCGAGGTCTTTATTTGAGGAAATCAGTCGATCGAGGACTTCATCCACTCGATCGACCAACTCTTCAACGGCTGCCACTCGATCGAGCAAATGCCAGCTCGATCGAGGTCTTCTTCACTTCAACTCTCCTCGATCGATCAAATGTATAGTCGATCGAGGTCTTCTGGCCTGGCACATAATGTGAGTCATGACTTTGGCCTTGATCGCGAGCGGGTTCACGCTATCCCATGCAAGAGCTTCTGTTCCGTTCCTTCCATTCTCCTAAACGCATGCAAAGTGGACTGTTTCGGCTCGGTTTCCGCTACTACGCAGCTTGTACCTACAAAATGGTAATAAAAGTACAAAGTAGCCAAATAGGGGCATATGGTGACATAATATCACCTAAATGACATAGAAATGCGTGCATAAATGGACTAAAAAGTCTATATAAAATACACGCATCAAACTTCCCCAAACCAAACCTTTTCTTGTCCTCAAGCAAACTAAATGCAGCTATATGGAACTAAATGAACCTAGGGGAATGGAGTAAGTCTCTGAGCTAGCTACAAGTCAATGCTAAACCGTTCAATGCACTCATTCAATCGCTACAAAGCTTAATACGAAAGTGAATGATTTTATACAATCTTGGAAATTAATTAGACTTTCGACCTTGCAAGACTCAACCAAATTCGGACTCTCACGGGTCACTCTTCTCTCAACAAGCAAATGGTAAGTAAATATGTATAAGAAAGAGAGAAGAAAATATAGTCACTCACCTAGACTACGACCGACATAACATGCATCGCTAACTAATATGAAAGATGATTCAAGCACCGTACACACGCATAACCACCGTTCAAGGACTATCATATGCCGAACAATTGCACAAATATGGATATATGAGGCTAATTTGTAAGAAGTGGCAAAGCAATTAATGAAAATGTGAGGGTAAATAGCCAAGCTAGTTTCTAACAAGACCGCAATAGACTCGTTCCATTCTTCCCACTATCAAAATCTAAGCTCGATGCCTTAGCATAACTAGGCATAAACAACACAAATCACATAAAACACCTCGACAAAATAATAATAAGCATAGGAGGTGTAAATAACAAAAACTTCAGCCAATTATATTTTTTTCATTATATATTTTTCATTTTTCATTTTCTTTCTTTTTTTTTTCTTTTTTCTTTTTCTTTCTTGGCTGATCGAGAGAAAAACCCCTCGATCGTGTGAAATAAGTCACTCGATCGAGGCAACATACATCGATATCTGCTTGATCGAGCTAAAAGCTGCTCGATCGAGGTACTATTCATCACTTCTCTTCTTCTTCTCGCAAATACCCACTCCAATCAATGAAAACGAGTCAAAAACTGACACACCGGTAAAATATACCTCGACAACTAAACTAGCTCGGCAAAGGTAGGCTCAGTTTAGAATGTTGTTAAGGGCAACAGGCAGATATGGCTTTATGTGGAGTTGATGGGGGAAAATGAGGAAAAAGGAGATGCAAATATTCTCAAAACACGTAATATCGACCACAAACCCAATGCGTGCAGGCAATAAGAAATCAAAGTTCATATACAAGCAAATGACACGAAATGTGGGGAGTAACTACTCTCATTCCTAGATGAACGGGTCATAAATGTCACCAGTTATAGGCTCTAAAACTCAGAATATATAAGTAGTTTGCCAAAAAGCTGAGTCAAGTCTAATAGTCAAATTAACGTTCCAAGACAAAATTCAATAGTTCACTACTTCAATTGTACCAAGTAAGTCAAGAACGGTGCAAGGAATAGCATAAAATAGACTGGTAGTGTAATTTCATCACGGACAAGACTCCAATCCGACTCGACTATATGCAAAAATAAACGTGATATTTTTGATTTTTTTCAAATTTTTCTAACTAACATGAATTGTAAACGTGAATGCAATACAAATGCAAATGCAGACGCAAAAGGATGCAAAACACCTCCCCAAACCAAAACAGACAATGTCCTCATTGGCCACAGCCCAACAGCATATAAGGGGAAAGGGAAAAAAAACAACCTAATACATGTTCCTAAGGGATGAAATATATAAAAAGAATGGAAAAAATAAACAGAAAAACTTACAAAACAATAGCTTCCCCAAACCAGTATCAAACTGGGGGTCGATCGAGTAGAAATTCTACTCGATCGAGAACATTTTCAGGCAGGACCGCTCGATCGAGTAGTTCTTCTTTACTCGATCGAGGACTTTCTTAGTTGCACAGCCTACGACTTTGAGCAGTTGATTTCCTCTTCTTTTTCCTGCAAGATCGATACAAGACGATACCCAAAAATACCAAAAAATGTCTAACAGGAAAAGTAAATTGTTTATCTAAACTACGGATCATAACGTAATGTCTAATCTAAGTAAATAGCCTAATTATCTAATTGTCTAATGAAAACGCAATAAATTGTTTTTACAAGTTGCACGGGGTTGCAAACCCGGCTAATAACCAATTAGTTTTGTGACAAGGCCACCGTCGGGCCTTTGACTTGCGGAAGTACCCTCAGCTGTGGTAATTTCCGACTTCTTCTTCCACACATACAGTCTTTTCTGGGAGTCTAGCTCCACTTCTGAATCACTCGAATATGTGTGAACTCCTTTCATCTTCGCTGGTACGGTAGTCTCAACAGTCGAATCTTCCTTGCAAATAGAACTGTCGAAGACGGAATCAGAAGTACTCAAGTCTTCCTCCTGAACAGTCTTATCTAACCCTCTCTTTCTGCGTAAGAAATTTCTTTTGGGCTCTGAATCAGCTTTCACTAACTCGAGCCTTAGGGACCTGCGCATACACAACTATAGAGAGAAATATAAGAACACTCTTAAGGAATTAGAAATTCCTTAAGACGAGACAGAAATAAATAAACAGAAAATTAAATTGCCTCCCCGGCAACGGCGCCAAAATTTGGTGCGGGTCGTTATACACCAAAAATAAAAGCCTAACTCTACTAACTAAGAAGATAGCGGAAGTAGGGTCGATCTCCACAAGGAGGAAACTAACTAACTGTAATCTAAATCTACTAGACACAAACTAGTGGGTTTTGAATTGGTTTTAAACTAAGCTAAATAAGATTCAAAGGAAGAGAAATGAAGATAGAGATTAATACGAAATAAATCAGATAAAGGAGAAATATGCTAGGATTCGGTCCACTGCAATATCGGCATCTACGGGTCAACTAAGTCAGTCAATCTATCAATGAGAAGGGCAATGGTTTTCTCCTTTCGGTCTCAAACCACCCTAGGGATTTTCCTAATTAACTCTCGTCCTCTTAGCAGTCACCTATCAATTCTAAGCAAGTCTTTCCCTTCCAATCTCTCGATCCAGGTCGGGGTTAACTAAATACCTAGTCTCCTGTTTGCACTCATTCGACTAACCTCAATTAAATTGCTTAGATCGATTCTCATATCCTATCATGCCTTTACTACAGTTTTCCTCATCCTAACATACAATTGAATTAGCTACTCATGCTATTAATGATGCTAGCAATAAAGAAGATTGAACATATGACATTAGACATGATATTATCGTAATTAACAAGCATGAACAATAATAACGCAGCAATTAAGAAAGGTAAGCCGTAATTAAGACTAAAACAAAGGTTAAGAACAAAGGAGAGAAAAGATTTTACAATCTTAGCAATCCGGCGTAAAGAATAAATCCACGTCGATAATAACCCGAATGTCAACTAAAGATTATTAAAGTTCAGAAACTAATGTTTAATGCTAAGTGTCTGCTAATAATCGATGATCCTCCTAATGACGTAAATAAGAGTCTTATATAATGCATAACACGACTCTAAACCCTAATTTGTCTACGGACTTAAGGCCCGTGATAGGTTCCACTCGATCGAGGCAAAATACCCTTCGATCGAGGTCTTTATTTGAGGAAATCAGTCGATCGAGGACTTCCTCCACTCGATCGACCAACTCTTCAACGGCTGCCACTCGATCGAGCAAATGCCAGCTCGATCGAGGTCTTCTTCACTTCAACTCTCCTCGATCGATCAAATGTATAGTCGATCGAGGTCTTCTGGCCTGGCACATAATGTGAGTCATGACTTTGGCCTTGATCGCGAGCGGGTTCACGCTTTCCCATGCAAGAGCTTCTGTTCCGTTCCTTCCATTCTCCTAAACGCATGCAAAGTGGACTGTTTCGGCTCGATTTCCGCTACTACGCAGCTTGTACCTACAAAATGGTAATGAAAGTACAAAGTAGCCAAATAGGAGCATATGGTGACATAATATCACCTAAATGACATAGAAATGCGTGCATAAATGGACTAAAAAGTCTATATAAAATACACGCATCAAACTTCCCCAAACCAAACCCTTGTTTGTCCTCAAGCAAACTAAATGCAGCTATATGGAACTAAATGAACCTAGGGGAATGGAGTAAGTCTCAGAGCTAGCTAGAAGTCAATGCTAAACCGTTCAATGCACTCATTCAATCGCTACAAAGCTTAATACGAAAGTGAATGAATTTATACAATCTTGGAAATAAATTAGACTTTCGACCTTGCAAGACTCAACCAAATTCGGACTCTCATGGGTCACTCTTCTCTCAACAAGTAAATGGTAAGTAAATATGTATAAGAAAGAGAGAAGAAAATATAGTCACTCACCTAGACTACGACGGACATAACATGCATCGCTAACTAATATGAAAGATGATTCAAGCACCGTACACACGCATAACCACCGTTCAAGGACTATCACGTGCCGAACATTTGCAAAAATATGGATATGTGAGGCTAATTGGTAAGAAGGGGCAAAGCAATTAATGGAAATGTAAGGGTAAATAGCCAAGCTAGTTCCTAACAAGACCACAATAGACTCGTTCCATTCTTCCAACTATCAAAATCTAAGCTCGATGCCTTAGCATAACTAGGCATAAACAACACAAATCCCATAAAACACCTCGACAAAATAATAATAAGCATAGGAGGTGTAAATAACAAAATTTTCTTTTTCTTTCTTGGCTGATCGAGGGAAAAACCCCTCGATCGAGTGAAATAAGTCACTCGATCAAGGTAACATACATCGATATCTGCTTGATCGAGCTAAAAGCTGCTCGATCGAGGTACTATTCATCACTTCTCTTCTTTTTCTCGCAAATACCCACTCCAATCAATGAAAACGAGTCAAAAACTGACACACCGGTAAAATATACCTCGACTACTAAACTTGCTCGGCAAAGGTAGGCTCAGTTTAGAATGTAGTTAAGGGCAACAGGCAGATATGGCTTTATGTGGTGTTGATGGGGTAAAATGAGGAAAAAGGAGATGCAAATATTCTCAAAACACGTAATACCGACCACAAACCCAATGCGTGCAGGCAATAAGAAATCAAAGTTCATATACAAGCAAATGACACGAAATATGGGGAGTAACTACTCTCATTCCTACATGAACTGGTCATAAATGTCACCAATTATAGGCTCTAAAACTCAGAATATATAATTAGTTTGCCAAAATGCTGAGTCAAGTCTAATAGTCAAATTTAAGTTCCAAGACAAAATTCAATAGTTCACTACTTCGATTGTACCAAGTATGTCAAGAACGGTGCAAGGAATAGCAAAATATAGACTTGTAGTGCAATTTCATCACGAACAAGAATCCAATCCGACTCGACTATATGCAGAAATAAACGTGATATTTTTGATTTTTTTCAAAAATTTTCTAATTAACATGAATTGTAAACGTGAATGCATTACAAATGCAAATGCAGACGCAAAAGGATGCAAAAAACCTCCCCAAACCAAAACAGACAATGTCCTCATTGGCCACAGCACAACAACATATAAGGGGAAAGGGAAAAAAACAACCTAATACATGTTCCTAAGGGATGAAATATATAAAAAGAATGGAAAAAATAAACAGAAAAACTTACAAAACAATAGCTTCTCCAAACCAGCATCAAACTGGGGGTCGATAGAGTAGAATTTCTACTCGATCGAGAACATTTTTAGGCAGGACCGCTCGATCGAGTAGTTCTTCTTTACTCGATCGAGGACTTTCTTAGTTGCACAGCCTACGACTTTTAGCAGTTGATTTCCTCTTCTTTTTCCTGCAAGATCGATACAAGACGATACCCAAAAATACCAAAAAATTTCTAACAGGAAAAGTAAATTGTTTATCTAAACTACGGACCATAACGTAATGTCAAATCTAAATAAATAGTCTAATTATCTAATTGTCTAATGAAAACGCAATAAATTGTTTTTACAATTTGCACGGGGTTGCAAACCCGGCTAATAACCAATTAGTTTTGTGACAAGGCCACCGTCGGGCCTTTGACTTGCGGAAGTACCCTCAGCTGTGGTAATTTCCGACTTCTTCTTCCACACATACGGTCTTTTCTGGGAGTCTAGCTCCACTTCTGAATCACTCGAACATGTGTGAACTCCTTTCATCTTCGCTGGTACGGTAGTCTCAACAGTCGAATCTTCCTTGCAAATTGAACTGTCGAAGACGGAATCAGAAGTACTCAAGTCTTCCTCCTTAACAGTCTTATCTAACCCTCTCTTTCTGCATAAGAAGGTTCTTTCGGGCTCTGAATCAGCTTTCACTAATTCGAGCCTTTGGGACCTTCGCATACACAACTATAGAGAGAAAGATAAGAACAGTCTTAAGGAATTAGAAATTCATTAAGACGAGACAGAAATAAATAAACAGAAAATTAAATTGCCTTCCCGGCAACGGCGCCAAAATTTGGTGCGGGTCGTTATACACCAAAAATAAAAGCCTAAGTCTACTAACTAAGAAGATAGCGGAAGTAGGGTCGATCTCCACAGGGAGGAAACTAACTAACTGTAATCTAAATCTACTAGACACAAACTAGGGGGTTTTGAATTGGTTTTAAACTAAGCTAAATAAGATTCAAAGGAAGAGAAATGAAGATAAAGATTAATACGAAATAAATCAGATAAAGGAGAAATATGTTAGGATTCGGTCCACTGCAATATCGGCATCTACAGGTCAACTAAGTCAGTCAATCTTTCAATGAGAAGGGCAATGGTTTTCTCCTCTCGGTCTCAAACCACCCTATGGATTTTCCTAATTAACTCTCGTCCTCTTAGAAGTCACCTATCAATTCTAAGCGAGTCTTTCCCTTCCAATCTCTCGATCCTGGTCGGGGTTAACTAAATAGCTAGTCTCCTGCGTGCACTCATTCGACTAACCTCAATTAAATTGCTTTGATCGATTCTCATATTCAAGACTAACTAAAACAGTCTATCCTATCATGCCTTTACTACAGTTTTCCTCATCCTAACATACAAGGGAATTAGCTACTCATGCTATTAATGATGCTAGCAATAAAGACGATTGAACATATGACATTAGACATGATATAATCGTAATTATCAAGCATGAACAATAATGACGCAGCAATTAAGAAAGGTAAGCAGTAATTAAGACTAAAACAAAGGTTAAGAATAAAGGAGAGAAAAGAGTTTACAATCTTAGCAATCCGGCGTATAGAACAAATCCACGTCGATAATAACCCGAATGTAAACTAAAGATTAATAAAGTTCAGAAACTAATGTTTAATGCTAAGTGTCTGCTAATAATCGATGATCCTCCTAATGACGTAAATAAGAGTCTTATATAATGCATAACATGACTCTAAACCCTAATTAGTCTACGGACTTAAGGCCCGTGATAGGTTCCACTCGATCGAGGGAAAATACCCTTCGATCGAGGTCTTTATTTGAGGAAATCAGTCGATCGAGGACTTCATCCACTCGATCGACCAACTCTTCAACGGCTGCTACTCGATCGAGCAAATGCCAGCTCGATCGAGGTCTTCTTCACTTCAACTCTCCTCGATCGATCAAATGTATAGTCAATCGAGGTCTTCTGGACTGGCACATAATGTGAGTCATGAGTTTGGCCTTGATCGCGAGCGGGTTCACGCTAATCCATGCAAGAGCTTCTGTTCTGTTCCTTCCATTCTCCTAAATGCATGCAAAGTGGACTGTTTCGGCTCGGTTTTCGCTACTACGCATCTTGTACCTACAAAATGGTAATGAAAGTACAAAGTAGCCAAATAGGGGCATATGGTGACATAATATCACCTAAATGACATAGAAATGCGTGCATAAATGGACTAAAAAGTCTATATAAAATACACGCATCAACCAACAACAAAACCAAGCAGTCACGCGAGCATTAGCACCTTCACATATCAAGGGTGTCCCCAAAGACCGTCACAATCCGAAACAACATCATAACCCAAAAATTTCAACAATACATACGTCGACAAGACATTCGAGCTAACACCGTCAAATGCCACCATTGAAACTTACACATCCTAACGACATTACACCCACGCAAGTACTCCAACTCTTTTACAACACCTACCAACACTCACCTGATCATATCAAACTCAACCTCTCAACAAGACCTAGCACCTGATCCACCACGAACTATTCACAACATCACATACCATTTTACAACACAATACTTTATAACTTCCACCACCATACCAAACATTAATACCACCACTTATCGTCATACAAAATAGTTCTATCCTTTCACATAATCCAAAACCGATCATAACCGAATAACTAAGACTGCAACGCCACAGTAATGTCTATAATAATACCTCAAATGCACAACTGATTAACATCACTTCACCCAAATTTTATCAATCAAATCAGCATATTGTCTAACAATTCCAAAAAACACAGTCACGAAAAAAAGAAAGCCCGTTCTCCTCAAATACGGCTACACCCTCTAACCACATTCGTCATTAACCCTCCTTACCTATTTACTTTATTGCCATGATTCTGTCTCACCCAAAATCGCTTAATACTCTATTACCAACACTGCCAATTATACGACAACCCCAACATCATTAATTTATCAGATCACCTAGAATCCACCCGAAAATTCTCAACATGGAACATTAGTTCAATCATACTACGATTACTCATAACATCCTTCTGAATTATCGCCCTATCTCAACCAAATAACACTCAACCATGATACGCTCTAACACCATATCCCCAGAAAATCCTCCAAACGACAATGAACCATTTACAACCTCAAACACGCCATAATTAAATTTCTCGACCTCCTCACACCCACCAAGTCAAAACATCCAAATACACATGTACATGCGAAAAGAAAAGGACGAATTCAATAACAATGACTGATAAAGCCCCACTGAGTAGACTCCACTCTTAAACCCACCAGACAATAGCTAACAAAATGATAACAATAAAATTTGACCTTTATACACATGCACAAAAGACTATACAAGCCATGATAAAGGTAACCTCACTTGACACACACATACTACCAATACTCCCCCATACACTTGTCTCCAAGCGTTACACGAAAAAACCTCAGTCCACTAATCCATCATACAAGTAACGAGCTACTAATAACACATAGGCAATCCCAACAAGAAAACTAGATTCCCATATATCTGAAACATCACCCTCAAACTCGCGCAACTAAGACATATTACTCTCTTCTTGCTCACAAAGTCTACATTCTTGCCACTCAATACCACAAAGGTTAACCCGGCAATCAGGAATTACCGCCTCGACACTTCGCATTTCCTTACGGACATGAAAACAGATCGCGAAATCATTACTCTTGAAACTACCTCCACACTCAACTATAACATTCGTCCAAATAATACTGTAGTCTCTTCATAACATTCTCAACTCAACTACGACTTGTCTTCCTCCATCAACGCACATATCTCTGCAAAACGACCCACAAGGTACTAAAACCACTATCTCAAGATAGCCACCAATTATAATAACAACAAACTCTTGTATTCCCTTTTGAGACTCAATAGCTCTCATTATTTCTTTAGTCCTACATCCTCATAAAGGATTCCACTAACGACTAACAACTTTAACTGAATATTCATTCATAATTTCTCATTTAAATCTCTTGTCTGCACACTACATCAACCCAACACTCCAGACTGCCAAAATTCCATAATAACGAAATTCTAACAATACACCACCAAATACTCATACGTCTCACCCAAGCCACTACCTAGAGTACTTCCAAAAGTCACAATGCTTCCACCTCACTTTCCACAACATTCTCCTCGATTACTAACGACAATTTCACACAAAATATTATCTGCCGATATACATTTATATCATAATATTTTATCACAAAATCATTTATCAACCCATTTGAAAATATTACCATCTTTTCTTAACTCTTTTTTTTTTTTACCAAACTATGTCATTTGCATCTCTAATATTTACCCCAACATATGATCCTCCAAATATTTTTCTTCCAATTTGCCTTACCTCAACTCATACCTCCAAATATTCCCTCTTCCACTTGACTCTTTCCAACTCATAATTCCCAATACAAATTATTTTATGAATTTATAAATATCATTCAATTTACGCTAATCTTTGCTTTACCAATTCGCTATTTATACTTCTTCCAATTCACACCAATTACAATTACTCATTATCCCAACGATTTACTCTCACTATCTCGTTCCCCAATAACGCGACTACCTTCTTATTACCTCTAGGTTCCAAACCCAACAACAATTCGCCATAATCTTCTAATCATACGCAATAATAATCTCTCTTATCACACTACTCTCCTTCATTCGCTATTAATCCGCCCAAAGAAATAACGAAACTCATCATATATTATTATTATCTATCATTGGCATACCTCAAAACGATGCTTACCTCATATCATACTTTCCATAATATTTCATCTTCACAATTATCTCTTAGTTATCCAAATTTCCACCAAAACAATAACATCCAAGTCCTATTTACACATAAACGGACTAAGCTCGCTAGGAACCATCATCATTATATTCCTCCATATCGGTCCTCATCGCATATATCCCTAATCAACTCAAACATTTCCATTTTTCTTAAACACATTTTCCTTTAAAACCATTCATATCACTCTTCTAAATCCGCAATTGATACTTCCATTTCTCACATTATAATTTGATCATATAAACACGCACACCTCTACACATTACTCCACTCACGACATCATTACACTACCACATAGCACAAAACCAGCTCCTTCCCCTTGCGAGGTTCAACAATCTACTCATCCCAATCACATATAACCACACACATTTCTCACAAAACAACACAACCATGGGGAACATTATTCCCTTATAGAATCCGCAAACTCATTCTCCAAGACGACACTTCTTTACACATATGCAAAATATGAAACAACTTAGTACGCACAACAATACATGGACAAAATAATTCCACAATTCAACCTATGTGGCGAAGTCACTCTGTTGAATACAACAAACTCGATCGAATACTAGACACTCGATCGAGTACACACTGCACTAGATCGAGTACGACGCACTCTGTCCAGTACATACAGTACACGGCCGAGTATACGCCTCTGTAACCATACAGACGCAAAAAATTTAAGACACTCGGTCGAGTGCAAAGTGCACTCGGTCGAGTACCCTACACTTGGTCGAGTGGGACGGATTTCTTAGCACTTACCAGCTTTTGTAAAACGGGCATATCTCCCTCTGCTTTATGTCTGATTTTGGCTCATGACATACTGTTAGAACCGTAACAGGACAAGCTATCACCTCCACATGGAACTACATCAATATCATTTCTAGAACTCAACTTATAGCAGTTTAAAGACAGACCATCCAAAATCAAACTTCACATAAATCAAATTTTTGTTACAAAATAAATTTACCATTATTCAATATAACTCACATCACACATAAGACCATAGGTCACAACCATTTACATGTTCTTATCATCTCCATGTATCAATATCAATTACTCAAAATATACTCAATTCAAACATGTCATTTATTCCACATAACATTTGCATGTTCATCATGCCATACTCAAGTCTCATCGATCACCACTTCATATCAAATTCATTATATTCCATACTCATCATCCTCCATAGTTTATATCACCACAACAACAACTTGGTAACCACGTTAAACACACGTTATGCATACATATACATGTTTGTTAATAATGAAACATACTCCCATGCCAAATTTACCACTATTCATGCATATTTCATATCATACATGCTCAATATCATATTTCATGCAAAAATTCAACAACGTTTAACACATAACATTTCTTTCCTGCTCATCATCATGACATCATATTTCGTGCGCAACATGTAATCATACCACATCTCATGTAGTTTCACATCCCATCACATCATCCATGCCATCCTCATGCGATACACACATGACACAATTCACCACTACACTCCATTCACATCCATCTCCATTTCACATATTCACAACATGCATACATAACAAAATCAAATATACATAGCGTCTCGACACTTTCCATGGTGACCAAGTAAAAGCTATAGGGGCAAGAGTGCGATTCTGAGACGTCTCCCGAATTCTTGTGGTAGCTTCCTATGACTCCTACCCGAGTTCATTTAATTAGACACTCCTAGTTCATTAGGTTTGTTAGTTTTAGGTTCCAAAATCGATCACTCTAATACCACTTTGTAACACCCCCATATTCTAAAGAGCCTTACAAGACCTTTATAGTACATGGGACTGCTACCATCTCGGTTGCCCGAGGTAGTATATATCAAAACAAGAAATAAAGAAACAATGTTTATTAAATCAATGTTTAAATGTCAATACATAACTCAAAGCAGACGCCATGCCGTCTAACCAAAACTTAAAACTCGACAATTTTAATGTAAAATAAAATACTCATCAATGATCAAGACTCCAAGACTGGTATGCGAAAGCTAGACATGACATGGTGATCCCATCCCCATCCCAAAACAACGCTATAGATTACCTGTGATCACCTGCGCACCATTCCCCAATGGATCCCAGCAGTTTTGTAAAACATTAAGAGGTCAGTATTCGCATATACCGACCAACGTACAAGATAAGTACAAGGGAAAGAGAAATCAGAGGGCCACCGCAGCGGTTACCTCAGTAAACTAGGGTTACCATCCCTGTTCTACCAAAACCCACCAATTGACCCTGGACCGCAGACACATGCGTCTAACTTCCATCTCGCCACAACAAGATAACCCGGAACATTAATGTGCACATCCCCCATGTAGCGAGATTTAAAGTCCTAGACCTCTAATTAGACTCCTCTAATTAGTTAATTAAATTTCCCTAACTTAATAATTTAGCATCTAGTTATCATGCATGCAAATGTAAAAGCATAAAATAAAAGATAAGACGAAAATATCCTTACATTGGGAATTTTCGGTTCAATATGGGCACAAAAAGAACCCCTTCTTATTGTTCTTGAGCATGAAATTAATGGATGATCCTCCATGAAACAACCTCCAAAGTAGAAGGTCTTCTTCTTGTTGCACCCAAGAATCAACCCAAATAATCTCAACTTATTATTAACTAGATAATAAGTAAGATATTATACTACTAATATTATTGTATTACTACACTAGTAATATGGTATGAATATTAGTTTGCATGAGAGTTTAGAGAGAAGTTGAGGATTTTAGAGAGATATCTAAAACAAGTGAATCATGAGCAAAATGAAATGAACAACCAAGTGCTCTATTTAAGGGCACTTGGCCGGTCATACCATCATCAAAAGGGTGATTATTTTGCTTTTAATATTCTCATGCAAATGACTTGAGTGTGAGTAAGAGAATGATAATGATCATGTGTCATAACATGTCTTAATCACTTGGTGGAATGTGGAATTGGTAGCGTAAAATCACTAGTGATTTTGTCTACACAAAACAGGTGCACATGAGTCCACAAAGGACCATTTTTATTTTTGATATTTGTCCCACAAATACTTAGAATCATATGTTTAATTATCTTGTATAATTAGATGTTAATTTGATCATATAATTATATGACACAAATTAATAAACAATATGTACTTAACTTTTAAGTGATATTTTACCATTATATCAATATATAATGGGTCCCACAAATTTAGTTAATTTATTTTACAACTCTTTGTAAATATAATTAACTAATTACCTCTATCTCAAAATATATGCATAACCTCAACTAATTTAATGAATTAACAATTAATCATTAAATTAAATCTTATTTAATCGTATTAAAATAAGACGTAAAATTTATTCAGTCAGTTATCGTATAATTGACTAATAAACTTAACCGGAATGAGTTCCTAACTCAATTTCCAATAAATAACTCTCGTCACCAAACATATATCAAATATATATGTAAAGGACTAATTAAACAGTATCGTATACAAATAATTAGTTTTCTATTTGGGTCTCATCCTATAGGTGTGACCTAAAAGGGATCAGTTGCTCACCGCCGCCATACGACAAAAACGTCAAACTCTAGTCAGTCGAGCGTTACCGATTTACGTTAATCAACTGACGTGGAGTATCAAATATACTAATCATGCCACGTATATTCCAAATGAGATTTATTATATAGATGCACTATTGTGGAGGACACTTACTCCAAAAATCTCCCACTTGTCCGATACAAGTTGTGCGTGTAGCAACACTATTGTGGAGGACTCTTCCTCCTACTATTTCTCCCACTTGTCTCGACAAGCTGTGTGCTACCGATTCTCTTGTCTCTTTGGTGTCACATCCTCCTACTCATTGTAAGGTGTCTTACAGGTCGCACTTGCAATTGAAAATTATAAATACAGTGGTTTTCTCGATCTGGGAGAGTAACTGTCTGACCGGAAAATCTACCAGAGATCTCTTTCGAGCGTGGCCAAACATTTCCAGTTACTACCCCTCGAGTGGCCCGAAGATGTTAATACCCAACGTGGGTGGACAATTCCTGTAGAGCCATCTTACATTGTATGATGCAGATCACCATGACCCAGAAGATGTCCATTAGCCTCCTTTCATGGCACGACCTAGGACAAAAACCAAAGTCAATCGGAAACTTCACCGACTCAGGTAAATGGTCGCCAGTCTAAAGAATCGACTCATAGGAATAAAATAGAAATCCCCGCCACGACCAGGCTTCAACAATTTTTTATAAGGGACTCTATTATGGTCACTGCCCGATAGAGTGTCTCAACAGTCTGTCTATGTAAACGACCAGTCATCTCCATGACTCCATGGTGCTGAACCAACCATCGATCAACTTACAATCTAGTAACTTCGAGACGTCACCTCAAATGAGTGACTAGGGACAAAACACTGAGTTCATCATGTTCACTTGAATTGGGTTCAACTTTTCTTTCAACCAATTCGGATAAACAAACTATTAAAATTTAGTCAAACTAAATAAAGGAGTTTCAAATGAAACTCTAACAATGAATGCGATTATCAAATATCTGGAAAAATTGATACGCTATCAATAATTTCATATCTCATAATCTCTAGCAATACAGGTATATATTTCAATCTCCATTGAAATGACATGACTATCATGTTCAGCTTTGCAAAAGCATAGCTAATGGATTAGAAATACTTGCATCTTTCCCATCTTTCTGATTGCTATTTCTCTATAAATCCAGATATCTAAAAGATGCATTCTACTTATTCAAAATCTTCCATCATCTAAAATGATCAATATGTTTCCACATATAAGACTGATGAAAACCATATTACTCCCACTAAACTTCATGTATCAACATAATTCCTCGAGATATCGAGAAATATTTTACAACATGATTGTCACACTAATTCCAACTCTTTAGTGCTTACTTAAGACATCCTCTTAAGCTTGCAAACTTAACTTAGGATAATTAGGATCTACGAACCCACAGATGGATATAAAATATTCTACCTCTTCTAGAATCGTATTCAAGAAGGTGGTTCTTGAGATCCAATTGTCATCATACTATTATGAAATGCTGTAATCGCTAAGTATATTCGAATGGATCGAAGAATTAAGGTTGGTGCAAAACTCTTTGCCTACCAATTTATCTTTGAAAACATTTTAATGTTCATCCATGCAAATTTCGATCTAAAAAATCAATTTACATTGAAGAGTCGTACTTCTTCAAGTAAAATTTACCAGGTCACATACCTGACCATCATGCATGGAGGTCATTACAAATCGCACGACTCTAAGCCATAGCAAGAAGTTGGGACTAGAAACAGTCTTGTATAAGTCACAGATTAGAATTCATCACTATTAAGGAGTGATAAAATTCCACCTGACCTCTTAGGTTCCGAAGAAACAACTACTGAACAAGCAATGAGGAAACTTTTTCCGGACCATATGCTCAGTTTGTGGCTCTTGAAAAATTTTCTCCCACTCTGTCTTATCAAGAAATAATCGTATTTTTTATTGAAAGACAGTATCACGAGCCACAAATGCTTTGTTCTCGTGGTTAACGTAGGATTATTGAGCACTTGTTTCATACGGATAACTTACAAATTAGGTACGCTACCTATCCATATCGTATATAAAATAAAATCCGACTGTTTTAAATGTGCTTAGATATGGTGGGAAAAGAAATAGCAGACAAAATAATAAAATCCCAAAGTTAGTCAAGTGGCTCAGATTAACTTGACAAAGACAAAACCATATCGTATAAGGTTCTATTTCTCTATTCAACAACACCTTATCTCATAATGTATGTTAGAGAAGTTAACTCGTGAAACTATTTCACAATACTTTTGGTGAAAATCAAAGTCAATACTTAGATATTTATAGTTACGATTTAGTCGTAAGTCCTCGTCTAATACTCATGGTGATTAACTACTTCACATTGAAGCTCTTTGAATTTTTCAAATATTTCTCTTAGCACCTCATTAAGTAGAATCAAACATAATATCTTCTTAAGTCGTTGGTAAATAAAGTGAAGTAGTCATTACCATCTCTGGTTGTGTTTGTTATTGGACCACACATATTCTTATGTAATATGGCCAATAACTCACTAGTTCAATTTCATTTTCAATAAAAAGGGCACGAATCATCTTGCCTTGAATATAAGATTCGTACACACCATAAGATTCAAAATCAAATGTTTTAGGGATACAAGTCAATACTAGCCTTTTAATGTTCTACACAGTCCAGGAAGATTAGACCTGGGTCACCAATTTTGTGCCTTTTACAATATATATGACAAGTAATTTTAGTTTTAGATCAAGAATATAATTACCTTTGATTGGTATGGCATAACCATTGACCAAGTATAGGTATAAAAAAAAGGAAACAACGCTTGTTCTATTCACAAAAGTGAAACACTTGTGTCGTACACTAAAGTGGATACTATATTCTTTATTTAGAGGTCGTGTACATAATAACTTTTATTAAATTAGACCTCTAAATCTAAAACTAGATTGATTACATTATAACTTTTATATGTCTCTATAGAAATAAAAACTACAATAGTTCTATTTCGCTTGTAGGTCGACATTTAATCATGGCTAGTCGTCGCACGAATCATTATTATATGCATTGAATACATCGATAAAAACCATAATAGGTATCTAATACCCAAAAATTGCATTTAGCAATATAAATGTCGATCATATAGATATTATGGATGAAAGTACTTTAGGTGTAGTACACCCAATTTCTATTTCTCCAAAAACTTGGGACAAATTCTTTTCTAGTGTCCTACACTGTAATAATAGAATCATCAAAGGATGGGTTTGACACCTTGCTTGGATTTTGACTTTACTATTCAAAATAGACTTGCCTTTTTCCCTCGCCTTGTGCCAACATCGTGCCAACCTACTCTTGAACCTCGTTTTATTCTTAACAATTAAGAATATAAACATCCCTCTTAGAGCTCCCACTCACTTTTATAAATCTCTACCTAGACAAGTAGATTAGAATTATAATGAAGATTACTCTTTATTTCATTCATGGTTTTACCTTCAAAAAGGATAAACCTTTCATAAAGTGACTACGGTATTTGGTTAATCGTGATTTCAAATAAATCGAGAAACCTAGTCGTCCCAACTGATTTGGCCTCTTTTGAGGTAAGCCTTGATAAGGAGCATTATGACGATATACCAAAAAATTACAAATATTTTCGTTGGAGTAAAAAGATTGATGCACCGTTGTAATAAGATGACCCCACTAAAACAAAATCAAAACGTTTTTTACTAAGTGTGACTTATTCATATACTCTTCTTAAGAGACATTTGCGATGGTGAATATCAGGATCAAAAGAAAAATTCATTTTGTCATTAGCTACGATGGTTTAAACGGAGATAGCAATCAAAATGCTACCGTATAAAATAATGGAAACTCCTTTCCACGATTGAACGGATTTAAAAGTTCGTAGAAGGAAAAATATCCGTCATTGCGCGAATAAAATAAATATGAACAGAAAATAAACATCCATTGCTTATATATAATTTACTTGTAAAACAATTTTAAACAAGTCACTCATATAATGACCCCTCACGAATTTATATAAGTGATTCCAAGACCTATCTTTAGACAAAAATAGTCATCGTATGGTACCGTTATCTAAAAATGATAAGTCAATACTTGACTAATTCTACCCTTATAACTCTTGGTTGACGGATTTCAACTAAATCCATCTCCTAGTCCCAAGATAACGCTTATCTCGTTGACTCCAATCCAATTTTAGCTTGTGATCGTATCACCCTACTTACCCGAGGTAAAAAGGGACCCACGAGCGTGGTAGCCGTAATGAACACGGGATTCATAGGTGTTACTAATTGGTAAGGTTAATCTCAATTTTTAAGTCATGTGAGAGGTCTTGTCAATTTAGTTATTAATTCCCTATAAGCGAACTAAGAAGGTGAATTTTGAATAACTTTGAATTGACAATCGAGAAATAAAAATGCATGTTGGCGAGTTTGGCATGTGCAAAAAAACATAAAGCAAGCAAATAATAAATCTTAGTATGGCCACCTAGCTAATCTAATTAACTAGTAGATTACAAAATCGGAAACCAACTCCTTAGCTCATTGCCTCTTCATGGAACACGCTCCAAAAAGGCACCGTCTTTTGGAACACCGACTTCGGGAATCTTCGTCTTCATAATAATTAATTACAAAATATAAAAATAAAATTCCTATTATACATTTGATCTAAAAATGAAATTAAATTATTACAAACGGCGATACGAGATCGCAAATAAAATTACAACCGAATCGGTAATCCCTTTCATTACGGGTAATATCGATTAAAATAATCTAGGCCATACTAGGTACAACTTGCATTAAAAATTAAACAAATGACATTCATTCATTCAAAAATAACAACATAAATAAAATGCTGTAAAAAATCATACCAAAATCGCCCTTAATACTTATCATGCTCATTCTAGCTCGGTTTTATGGATTTTATTAATTTTTAACCATTAAAAATTACTAATCAACACTTAAATCGTATTTAAGCTCAAAATAATTATCTAAAATGATTTAGAACTCAAAATTAGTCCCCACTAACTTTGTTTGTATTTAATTAGTTCGAATTGATCGTATTTGCTAAATACAGAGGTTTAATCATAACATTTATGAAATAAATCCAAAATAAAATATAAAAATCATAACAATTTGAAACAAAAAATTTTGTATATTCTAGAACATTTCCAGGAACTCTAAAAACTAAAAACATTTGCTCAAAAAAATTGAATTAATTTTATGAACAAATAACTTTGTATTCAACGGTTTTATCAAATAAAAACCATTAAATATAGTAAAATAGTGAAACAAATTACAAATTTTCACCAAGATGATATAAATCAAATTATAAAATGTACCAAAACTTTTCAAGACCATAAAATGACTTTTCAATTTTATGAACATAATAATCTCACTTTATTGACTTTTATCTCATAAACATCAATAATCATGCAAACCTTAATTAAAAGTCACTAAATTTTACATAAAGTATGTACAACATGCATGTGAGATCATATAAAAAATCATGACCATAATCAACATGCAACTATTTTTAGTTAACTTTTAACGTAAACAATGCATGTTAACATGATTTAAAGGCCATAACTCAAAATAAACAGCAAATTAATCCCTAAAATCACCAAATTTGACCACAACCATTTTGAGGTCAGTAGGTATGTGACAACCCTCGCGAATGCGGAAATATAAAACATACAAGCAGGTGAATTATATTGCGGAAATAGGTAGTTTTAAAAACTTTTATACATGCAAGTTAAATAAAACGAGGAGTGTCAAAATATTACAAACTAAATGCGGAAATACAACAAAGAGACGGGATCTCTTAAAATGTTAGCAAAGAACAAGTGTTTAGCAAAACTAGCTAAAATCGTCTAGAGGTGAAACTCCCAGGGACAACGCCCGCTAGCTCACACCCGAACCCAAAATAGTCAAAGCAAAAAGCCATCCAATTCAAGCAACCTGTTCATTCATGAAAAACATGAACACTACAATCAGTGGGGAGTAACTCCGGGTTCTCCCAGCCATATCACATTAAACGTACATAGAAGGAAATACAAAAGTAGAGCATGCATACATATAGATATACATGTGAGATACGATAAGGATAGATAGGCAATTCGATAAATAATGATAAGAGCATAAGAGATACAAATCCGAACCCATCATGTTATTCAAAGACTCGGGGAAGACACTCTTAGGCAACCGAATACGCTCACTAGGGCTTGCATCTCACCGTTAGCGTTATAAGATTGATAAGATTGAGACTCGACAGACAAACCAAGTCAAGTCATGCGATGATCACATAAATCCAACATATTATCATCCATTCACGAACCAAGACATTGACGGTGTCCACTCATGCAATGACCATGAATAATATCATGAAATCACGCATTCAAGAACGACACAAGACGACATCTCTCACGGTAAATGAAACGCACTAGCATCGTGTACATGGCAAGTATGATTAAAAGGCATCCACGGGATAAAGCGTTTCCCTGAACTCATACACTATGCTACATTTCGTATATGTAGACTAATTTCCTCCTGGTAGGAACGATAATTAAACGGCTCCTAATCTAAACCTGGCCAGATTCTCGGAATCACATTTTCCGATTCGACATAGATAAACCTTCGCATCAAGACGCGGTCAATCATAACGCCGATACCCCAAATTCGGTCGACATTCACGAAAGAGGCGGAAAAACATCTCAAGCCTCATAACATGCGGTACGCTACATTCAAATAACACCACCTCGCAAGTACACAACATTTGACGGCCGGGTCGAACAACGCATAGCGTTCAACTCCCAACAACGTCGTCGTATGCCCACTACACATGCAATTAAGCAGTAGGATACCTCTCCGTTCCGACATTCCAGCCTTACGAACGGGAAGGTAGCCAAGGAAATGAGAGTACAAAGCACAAGACAAAACCGTGCTCAACCGTATCATTTGTAAAAACCGACTCAAAGTGAGACATATCGAAAACCGTCACAAAACATGTGATACAAGCGAATAAGATATCATATATCCAAAACATGAATATTATAAGTCACTACGTAAAATTATACGATAAATGGATCATGCGAACTATTATAAATTACGAGTTTTAGAAATTATAGGAAATGCATACAGCCGTGTTCTAGGCCGGGTAGGGGACCGGTGGCCGGTGGGCCGGCTCAGAACACAGGCAAAAATCCAAAATCATAGAAAAACAGAGAAAAGTGGTCTAGGCCGGTCGGTGGACCGGCGGCCGGTCGACCGGCTCAGAACCCCCTATACAAAATTTCCCAAAAATTTAAGGATGTTACTGATGTGTTCCCAGCCGGTTGGCAGACCGGCGGCCGGTCGACCGGCAGGGAGCACCAGTTCATCCGAGAGCCTTCAATTCATTTCCAAATCATTTCAATTCTCAAATATACTTCTAATAATCATCAACAATCATTATACATCATCAATATTCATCATATAACAACATTCATTAATCATACCATGAATTCTAGGCTTCCTAATCGTATTCTAATACGATTTCTAGCATATAAAGTATGTAAAACACGTAAATGATACCGAGTAACCCTTCACCGTTACCTTTAAGCGTCTCTACTAATAGTCAAGCTCCTTTTCAATAAGGTAATAGTCTTTGTCGGGATCTTGGAGGTCACCACCTACAAATAGACCATAAAAGATGAATGAAATTCATCTTGAGAAAGACGGAAAGATTGAAAAGCGAGAAAGACGATGATTTTAATATCAATACGGATAGAAGAAGGTAAGGGGAGAAGAATGAGACGAACTTACGTGAATTCTATCAAGTAATGAATGCGCTAGGATGATTCAAAGATTGAAAAATGGATGGAAACAAGGGTTTGGGATTTCTTATGAAGGAAGAAAGGTGTTTGTGTTTGAGTAGGAAAATAGGTTAAGGAGTATGAGTTGTGTATAAGTAAGGAAAAAGTCAACCAAAAGTCAAACTCGCCTTAAGACGGGATTCTCATGGAATCTCGCGGAAATTCCAAATACGAACTCGGAAATTCTAAATTCAACTCGAAACATAAAATTCTAAATTAAAACTTAAATTTGCTGAAAAGATTTCGTAAAATATTTCTACTAGAAAAATAGGGTACATTTCCGGGTGTTACAAAATCTATTTGTTTACTTTATTGCTAAATCGCGGGGTGTCACAAGAATAACTTGGAAAACCCGGAAATAAAGGAGTGAAAAATGATACTCGCAAAAAGGAGACATTTATTGATTATATGATATATTCGCCTTCAATTGATGGAAAGATAAGACGGGTTTTGGGTTTACCATCGATTGATTATTTATGGAAGCAACGCATAATTCACGGAGGATAGGATTTTTTAGAGAGGTTTTAGTTTTTGATAGAGTTTTCAAAGTCAACTTTTATTTTCTACTTATGTTAATTTTTCCTATAATTATCAAATATTTAACTCATTCATAACTCATTATTGACATGTACGCTACATAACCCTACCCTTGTGGTACTTTAAATTAAAACATAATAGGTACGTGAATTTATGCTCAACTAAGAAACTTACTTTGTATCTTTTAAGACATAGTTTAACTCTTAGGTCGTATGCTGGGGGACAGTATTGATATATTGGTAATAATTTTTACATTTTCACAAAATTAAGGAGCATAGAAGTATACAACCTGAATGCTATGACAAAACATATGTTTCCATATACGTTCACTCATACATAACAAAATGTAATTTAGGTATGCAAACCCCTCTCAGAACCGCTATATCTTTTATGGCTATCCTCCAGCTTGGTATCTCCAATCTAAGAACATAACAAGTAACGGCCTATGTTTTTGACATAGGTTATTACAAAAGTATATTAGTCATAAAATTATTAAAAAAATATCATTCAATTCTTTAGCGAAACAATTTTCTTCTGAGTATACATCTTATAATATTTACTAATATAATATTGGAGACATTAAAAAGATTGAGAGAACTAAGTCTCACCTTTATAAATAAAATAAAATAAAGGGAGTATTACATAGGTATGGGCGATGGCGGATGCATGTGGATTCATATGGCAATTCAGGACTATATCAAATGCTTTCGGTATTTTGTCGAAATTTCATGTAAGAAAAACCTAGAATTTAAAATTTTCATGCTACATTTAAAAGAAATGTTCGATTTCCCGTGTTTATAACAAAAGATAATGTACTAATTACGAAGTTTATTTTCGCAGTACGTTTTTTACTATTTTTAGTACTTTTTACACCATATTTTCCATTTGTTACCCTTTCACAAAAAACACACACAATCCTCTCTACCTTCTCTCTACCCATTACCCTCCTCAAATTCCATTAAAAAAAATTCAAAAGTATGGATGAATATTCAATTAACGAACAGGTATTGATACGTTTTTCTATATTAATAAAATTTGCTAGTTCTTATATTTTAATTTATGGTAGTGTATGCTTTTTTCAATTATGGTTTTTCCAATTACGAGTTTTAATTAGGGTTTCTTCAATTAGGGTTTTTTATTTTAATTAGGGTTGCCGGCGTAGGGTCGTAGGGCCGGCGTAGGGGCGTAGGGCTGGCGTAGGGGCGGGTTTCAGGCGTAGGGTCAGGCGTTGGGGCGGCGCACGCTGCCGGCGTTGGGAATGATGAATCCGGTTGTTTACGTTGGGGCGGGTTGCAGGTCAGGCGTCACGTTGGGGCGGCGCACGCTGCTGGCGTTGGGGATGATGAATCCGGTTGTTTACGTTGGGGCGGGTTGCAGGTCAGGCGTCACGTTGGGGCGGCGCACGCTGCCTGCGTTGGGGACGATGAAGGCGGTCGTCACAAGTACTGCCGGAGTTTGACCGGCGTAGGAAGGCGGCCGGAGTTGGGAATGTACTGTATTAGGAAGCTTTAGTATAATGTACTGTATTCAATTTCATTTGTTTAGTATAATGTACTGTATTTAATTTCATTTGTTTTGTACAATGTACTGTATTCCAATCAATTCATTTGTTTAGTACAAGATTGATTATTTTTGTCGTTATACTGTATTCCAATTTGTTTATTTTTCTCTTTATTCTAATTCATTTGTTTAGTACAAGATTGATTATTTTTGTCGTTATACATTATTCCAATTTGTTTAGAGAGAAATTAGAGAGAGATTAGAGAGAAAAATGTTAGAGAGAGATTAGAGAGGGAAAATGAGATAGAAAATAAGAGGGGTATAATTATAAATAGTGTACTAAGATGAGTAAAATGTGTACTGCGAAAATCAGGACCCTAAATTATTATCTTCTTTCCTGTTAATATTTAACTATTGTGTTGACATACTTCCTCCATTCAACTCTTCTCTACCATATTCAATTTTGTAAATAGAAGATTAGAGATGAGAGAGAAAGTTGGAGAGAGAAAGTGCCAACTTTGGGGATCTAGGGTTTTGTGCAAGGGCCAAAATCAATTCTAAAATCTCTTTCCCTTACATTAAATTTTCAGTAATAAATAATAGGCATTGTTATTACTTTACATTAAATAATATTGTTAGTATAATTGTTAGTTAGTATTTTAAGAATGTCACCAAAAATCAATAAGAGTAAAAACTATACACCGACTGTTGCCCAACGCACGAAAGAAACAATAGTAGTGCAGCAGGATGTTCTTCAATCTTTTAGACAGGAAATTGATGAAGTGGATAAGGAAAATAATGGTGTTGAGGATGGAGGATGGCAGCAGGTCGTCAATCGTTCAAAGAGAAGAGATAGTGGTAGTAGTTCTAGTCCAAAATTGCCTACTATAATTGAAACGGAGGTGGTGGAAACAGAAGTTGTGGCAAGTGTTCCTAAGCCTACTCTCAAGCTTGATGTTGCTGATGTTCAGGAGGAGATTGAATTCTGGTCATCGGCAGTGTTTGGTTATGTTATGGGTGCTAATCCACCAAAAGGGGTATTGGAAGGCTACTTAAGGCGTGTTTGGAAGGATTATACTATTACAAAGGTATCATTCTTACCAAATGGTCTATTTGTGGTTAGACTTGATAGTAAGGAGCATTCTAATCTAGTTTTGGCTAGGGGAATGATGTTGTTTGATGGAAAACCAGTGATTCTGCGTCCTTGGGATCCTAATGTTAAGATTACAAAAGTATCGGTGAAACGGGTTCCTATCTGGGTTAAATTAGTGGGTCTGGATTTGAAATTTTGGGGGAATAAGTGTCTGGAGAAACTGTCGGCCTTACTTGGTACATTCTTGAGTATTGATGATATTACTATTAATAGGACTTTCCTGGGTTATGCACGAGTAATGGTGGAGGTGGAAATTGATCAGGTGTTTCCTGATCAGATTCAGTTTGTTGATGAGCAAGGTAAGGAAATCAGTGTATGTGTGGAATATGATTGGTTGCCAGTTTTGTGTAAGAAGTGTAATGGAATAGGGCATCGTGAAGTGGTATGTAGGAAAGGGTATGGGATTCAGAAGAAGCATGTCTTTCCTGTTGTGCAGAAACAGGTATGGCAAAGGAAGGAGCCTCAAGTTTCCCATATTGATCCTTTAGAGTTTCCTGCACTACCTGTAGCAGGGGGAGCTCAAGCTATACCTGCTGTTGGTCATCTGATGACTACTCCTGTTCATAGGGGTCACACAGTGGCATTTACTCCTGCAAGAGTTATTTCCAAAATAACTAGACATGAATCAAGACTACCTGGAGATAAGGATGTGAATTTTATGATGAACTTTAATGCTGCTTTGTCTGGGTGTTCTGAATTGGTAGATAAAGGGGGTGGCAGTGTGCTTGCATCCCCAAATGACTAAGTTTGGAGCTTGGAATATTAGGGGGCTCAATAGTATCAAGAAACAGAAAGATGTTAAATGGTTTTTGCATCATCATGCTATTGAACTTTTTGGGCTCCTAGAGACCAGAGTGAAACTTGGTTCTCTGAATAAAGTTTTGTCTAATTTATGTCATAATTGGTCTATTTGTCATAATGCTAGCTTTCATTCGAATGCTAGGATTTGGGTTATTTGGAAGAGCAATAAGATTAAGGTTGATGTATTAGAGTGTGGAGCTCAATTTATTCATTTAAAGATTTCTGATTGTGTGACTGATCATACCTTTTATATAACTTTTGTGTATGGCTTTAATAGAAGTGAGGAGAGGCAGGAGCTCTGGGAAAGCTTGAATAGGCTTTCTAGGATTGAGCCATGGTGTGTGCTTGGGGACTTTAATAATGTTCTTTATTCAAATGAGAGGATTGGGCGGGCTGTTAGAGATAGTGAAATGGTTCCATATCAGAATGGCATTACCTTGTGTGAGATCCATGAGATGAAAACAACTGGTGCTTTCTTTACTTGGAATAATAAGCAGACTAGTGATAAAAGAGTGTTCAGTCGTATTGATAGAGTTCTTATCAATGATAATTGGAGTAATAGCTGGCCTGATTACTTTGCTCATTTTTTCCCTGAAGGTTCCTTTGACCATTGCCCTTGTGTTATACAGTATGGTGAGGTGCAGTCATCTAAGAGAAGGCCTTTCAAATTCTTTAACATGTGGACTAGGTCATCTGACTTCCTGGGTATTTTGAAGACTGGGTGGCAGCAATTTGTATATGGCTCACCTATGTTCAGAATTGTGAAGAATATGAAGGTGCATTTCAAACAGCTTAATAAGGATCTTTATGCTGATATTGAAAGGAATGCTGATATTGCATTTAAGGTTCTTCAGGAGAGTCAGATTATGCTGCAAGGTGATCCTGGGAATTTAAGGCTTATGGATGTTGAACATCAAGCTAGAGAAAGCTTTCTTCTCATGGATGCTGCCCGTGATGATTTTTTGAGCCAAAAGGCTAAGTCTTCCTGGGCTAAAGAGGGAGACACTAATTCTTCTCTTTTTCATCAGGCTATCAGACAAAGACAGATTAGGAACAAAGTGCTCTTGATTAAATCTATGACAGGAGTGGTTTGTAAGGAACCTGATCATATTATTCAGGCCTTTGTTGACTTTTACAAAGACCTGCTGGGGAGTTCTAAGGGATCTTCTTGTTTCTACCCTCATATTGTGCAGAAAGGAAGGAGAGTGGATGAATGTCTTTGGGAGAGGATGTGTAATATTCCTAGAGAGGAGGAGATTAAAAGAATTGTGTTCTCTATTCCTAATGATAAGAGTCCTGGTCCTGATGGTATACGAGTTGTTTTTTCAAAGCAGGTTGGGAGGTTATGAAAGATGAGCTAGTTGCTGCTATTCAGGATTTCTTCCAAACAGGTAAGCTTCTAAGACAGATTAATGCTACTAATCTGGTTCTTATTTTTAAGATGGAGAATCCTGTCAATGTCACTCAGTTTCGTCCTATTGCTTGCTGCAATGTTCTTTATAAGATTATCTCTAAGATTCTGTGTGAAAGAGTTTCTGTTGGTCTTGGCAATGTCATTAGTTCTAATCAGGCTGCCTTTATTAAGGGTAGGAGTATTATGGGTAATATTTTAATCAGCCAAGATATTGTCAGATTGTATACTAGGAAAAGTGTATCACCTAGATGTTTGATGAAGATTGATCTGAGGAAAGCCTATGATTCGATTGAGTGGGATTTTATTGGAGATATGTTGGTTCAATTAAATTTCCCCCCTAAGTTGGTTGGCTTGATTATGAATTGTGTTACTTCTCCTACTTACTCTGTGGTGATTAATGGTTCTCCTAATGGATTCTTTCCTGGTAAGAGAGGTCTAAGACAAGGTGATCCTATCTCTCCTATCTTGTTTACCATCTGTATGGAGTACCTTAGTAGATTGTTTGAGGAAGCAAGTACTTTGTCTAGCTTTAGATTCCATTCTTTGTGTAGTAGGCTTAAGTTGAATCATCTAATGTTTGCTGATGATGTTCTTCTTTTCTGCAAAGGGAATCTAAGTTCTATTGCTGTCATTAAGGAAACTTTTAATTGTTTTTCTGAAGCTTCTGGTTTGCATATTAGTTCTGAGAAGTCTGAAATTATGCTGAATGGTATTGATTCTGTGACTGTGGACTATATTTTGCATTACACTGGCTTTAAAAGAGGCAAGTTGCCTTTCAAGTACCTTGGGGTGTCTATTTCACATAAGAGACTCAGCAAGGTAGATTGTCATGTCCTGGTGGATAGAATGATTGCTAAAATCAAAGGATGGAATAGTAGGAAAATTTCCTATGCTGGCAGACTTGTGTTGGTGAAGGCAGTTCTCTCTACTATCCATAACTATTGGTCTCAATTGTTTGTTCTTCCTATGGGGGTCATGGATAGAATCAAGGCCCTTTGTAGGAGTTTTTTGTGGAGTGGGTCTGAGAACTCTTCTAAAGCCTTAGTGGCATGGGATGTGCTATGCAGGGGCAAGAAGCAAGGGGGTTTGGGAATTATTGATAGCAGTAGCTGGAACATTGCAGCTATTGGGAAATTGGTGTGGTGGCTTGTGATTAAGAAAGATCATTTGTGGAATAAGTGGGTGGATAACATTTATCTGAAAGGCAGACCTTGGCTGGACTATGTGCCAACTAGTAGCTCTTCCTGGGCTTGGAGGAAAATTTGTGAGGTCAAAGATAGATTTAAGGTGGCCTTCTCAAATCAACAATGGTTAGGGACTGATGGTGGTTACTCTATTTCCAAAGGGTATGATTGGCTGGCTTGTACTGAAAATGTTGGAGCAATTCAATGGTATTCTGAAGCTTGGAATAGATATAACATTCAGAAGCATGCATTCTTTATTTGGCTGCTGAAGAAGGAAAGGCTTTTGACACTTGACAGGCTTAACAAGTTTGGTATCACTCAAAGATTAAATTTTTACATCTGTGATGATGGTTATGAGTCTCATTGGCATCTATTTCAAGACTGCTGCTATGTGAGGACTTGTTTGCAGCTTCTCTTAAGTTGGCAATCTCTGTATGGTGCACCCTGTCACTGCTGGAAAGATGCTGAGGATTAGAAGAGTGTCTGGTTTCAGGAGATTGCTTCATTGTTCACTGGTTAATGCTGTTATGTATAATGTATGGCAGGTTAGGAATACTTGCTATGCTGATGGTTATGTTATCAGGCCTCATGCTTTGATTTCTCGAGTGCAGCAGGAGCATAGAACTCGTCTACCTGGGATGATGAAGCTGGGGATAAAACAATGTGATATTGAGTATTGTACTAGCATAGGTCTTTTATGATTATGTTAGTCTTTATGTGTTGAAGTATTTGTGGTGTTGCTAGTTATGTTGCAAAACTAAATTTTTGTAATAGTGTTTACCTCTTTTGAGGTGTGATTAATGATTACTTACATGTTCACCAAAAAAAAAAACATCTAATTGTAATTTTCTCTCAAAAAATAAGTGAAAATATATTCATGTGTGATCTTGTTTAATCCGTCTTTACGAGTACCTTATAAATATCTAACTTTTATAATTTTTGCAAATATGAAGCTAACGATATTTATCGCATAATGTGAAAAAGTAAATATATTCATGTGTGATATTTATCGCAAATATACGCGTTGCCAAATGTGAAAAAGTAAAGTGGTAAAGTGGAGTTGAATGGAGCAAGTAATAAACAATGAAATATAGTCCCTCTATCTCTCCACAAGATTCACATTTTCCTTGGCACCAACTTTAAGGTAGAGTAGAAATGTTTGGAGGGGATTGAAAACTGAGAAATATTTGGCGTAACACCTCAAAGCGACCACAAAAATCAGACAAAAAATGATAAAGCAAAAGGTGAATCTTGTGTAGACACAAAAATGTGTCTCCCATAATTAAAATAAGTCAAAGTCAAAATGTCTACTTATGGAAAAATTTATCGTCTTAGAAACGGTTCAGTGGATTTTAGCCCGAAACAAGTATGACGGCGTTCAGTCCGTCTCTTCAAAAATAAAAAGTCGGGCCACTCGGAAAATGAGTGTGCTATATTTTTGATACAAAGTATGAGACACAATTTACAAGTTATTGGACCCAAACCCACAAAACAAGGATAAATAACCCCAAATTGTCTTACAAAAGAAAGAAAAAGAAAGTCAAGCACTATGGGATGACGGCAGCAGAAACGTGCACACTTGGGAAAATATCAAAAGTACAAGACTTGGTCAAATATTTTGGTTTGTTTACACAAAATGTGGGAAGTCAGCGTAGAAAATGGAATGCAGGTGCACATTGGATAGCATTTTTTACGTATCAAAAAAAAGAAGAAAAGAAAAGGCAGAAGTCTTATAAAATGAGAGCAAAACCCTCTTATTTGGAAAAATCTCAGAAGACAAAAATAATTGCCATTTACAAATACAAGGCAAACCCCAAATCCTCTCTACAAAAAATTCTCTTCTAAGGGAAAAATTTAGAGAAAAAGAAAGTGTTCATTTCTAGTCATCTAGATTTGAACATTAACTGCTCTTTGATCCGACATCAAGCATCCAATGCAGTCAGTTTGAAGAGTAGAAAATCCAATTTGTCAAAGGAGAATCAAGTTTTCAAATCAAGACCCTCCTACATATTTAATTTGCGGAAATTGAATCAGTAGAATAAATAGAGATTGTACCCGAAATTCTTTGATTTAATAAAATTATTATTTTGTTTCATTATTTGTGTTTTTCTTTTGTTATTTACAGATTAACACGAATTTGTTGTTACAAATTTGGCACGCTCGGTGGGACCACTCTACTACTCATCTCTTTTTCCGCACAATCAAATTTTGCAACACTAATTTCAATGGCCTCCAAAAAGATATTCTCCATGTCGAAGAGGATGACATCCAAATCTGATGACGAAAGCATAATCCGTCACGGTGCATCTCTTGACAGATCCCCTATCAATGTTTCCACAAGGAGCAGGACCGGGTCCTTCCTCATCCGTACCTCTGCAGCGAAACTCCGTTCTGCATCCGTGCCTACGAGGCCCCGCAAATCTAACGTCATCGTCAATGCTTCCAAGGAGTCATATGGTGCCGGTGACTCTAGGCCATTTGATTACCCTGTGTTTGGTTCTCTTCCTCGCGTTCAAGTCAACAACCCTCAGTTTGTTTCATCAACATTTCGAGAAATGGTGTCTGGCGCTTTTGAGAATATGACTATTCACAATAACCCGTTGTTCGAGCCATTCACCGTAGAGGGTAGCCACAGTAGCACCGATTCATCTCAGTCGTCACCACAAAGGCGTAACCAGGAGATGTCAAGCCAAGAATCATATTCCTTCGTGGCGTCCGTCATGGTTATTGAGAGCGACAATATGGAGGAACAACTCAACAAAATAAAAACCATTCTTGACGAACTCAAGAAGGATAACGAAAAGAATACCAAACAGATCGCCGCTTTGACGAAAAAGTTGGAGAAGCGACCCGCGTCGTCTTTTCAAAGTGGTGATAGTGATGACGCCAGCGACGATGATGATGGTCGTGACAAGGGCAACTCATTTACCGCTAAAGACGTCCAAAATATAATCGCGGAGGCCTTCAAAAATCAGTTTGATGGAAGCTTTAACTCCGTTGGAAATCATCGTTACGTCAAGCCGTATAGTAAGAGAATTGACTGTATGAGGATGCCTCTCGGCAATCAACTGCCAAAGTTTCAACAGTTTGATGGAAAAGGCAACCCCAAGCAACATATCGCCCATTTCATTGAAACTTGTAACACTGCCGGTACTGATGGCGATCTCCTTGTCAAGCAATTCGTCCGATCTCTGAAGGGGATAGCTTTTGATTGGTAGACGGATCTTAGCGCCGAGTCGATCAACAGTTGGAACGAGATGGAGAAAGAGTTCCTTAATCGCTTCTATAGTACCCGGCGTATTGTAAGTATGACCGAACTCACTAACATGAAGCAATGGAAGGATGAACCCGTCATCGACTACATCGGTAGGTGGCGCGCGTTAAGCCTCGAGTGCAAAGACCGTCTGTCGGAGACTTCCGCTGTTGAAATGTGCATCCAAGGAATGAATTTGGATCTAGTCTACATCCTTCAAGGCATCAAGCCAAGGTCATTTCAGGATCTAGCTACTCGGGCCCACGACATGGAAATTACCATCGCCAGTCATGGAGGACGATTTTTCAGTCATTCAGAATCAAAGCCAGAGAGAAAAGAGTTTAAGAAAAGCGACAAGGCGTTCAATAACACTTCAAATGAGGTTATGACAGTTTCTACTTCTAATCCAGTGAAAATCTCGGCTCGACCCAAAACAGACAAGAAGGTGGCGACGTACTCGAAAGATATGCGCAAGCCACGGCTAACTTTGAAAGAGCTTGAGAGGAAAACGTATCCCTTTCCGGATTCCGACCTAGCAGGGATGTTAGACGGTCTTTTGGAGAAAAAGGTAATTGAGCTTCCAGAGTCTAAACGACCAAATGAAGCTGGACGTACAACCGATCTGAAATATTGCCGATATCATAGGGTTCTGAGTCATCCAATTGAGAAATGCATAACCCTCAAAGAGAAAATAATGCAGTTGGCCGAGGATGGGAAGATTCTCTTAGATCTAGATGATGTCGCTGAATCCAATTGTACTATGGGGCATGCGAATGTCGAAAGTGCTAAGTTGTTCCCTCATTCTCCAAATCAAGAATTTGTAAGAATGATTCAGTTTGGAACACTTGAGCCATCAGTCGTCGTCATGCCCGCAGAGCCTAAGTCTATAATGGCACCAACGTTTGTCGTTCAAAATCAAGAGGACGCCAATGAAGGGTGGACCCTTGTGACTAAGCGACGACAAGGGAAGCAAAAAGGTCAAACACCATAATCCCAATGTAGAAGATCAGCTCACCAGAAAGCAGTAAGATCTTCGCATAACAAGGAAAAAAGAATTGTTGTGAACTCGTCACTAGATGTCACGTCACTAAAGAAAATTAAGTCAAAGTCACGTCAAGTTGTGACGTTAGAGGACTATCTTCCCAAATCCTACCTTGGTCAAGTTTCGGTGAATACTGTATCGTCGGCCATTGTCGAGGAAGATCACAACAAAAATGGTGCGACTAAAGAAACCACCCCAGCGGATTTGGCTAAGGGGGCAAAGATCGATGCGATTTTAGACGCATTACCCGTACGTAAAGAGGGAGAGGCGCCCTTCGCAAAGTTCACACCTCGAAATGAAACATCCACATCAACTAGAACAATTGATGATGACGCGTCGATGAAAGAGGACCAAGCAGTTGCGGAAGATTCAACAAAAGGACAATTCGATCCAAATGCTTACAAGCTCATGTCGAAGTCCGGATACAAATTCAAAAATCCAACTCCAGAAGGAAAAGTGATTGAAGTTACCCCGTATGGTTTGAATCAAACGCAGAAGAAGTTGCATCAACATGGTAGCACACTTGAAGTCGGAAAGGTTGGTGTTGGTTTTTCACCTCCAAAGCCAGTTCGAATTTCTACACGATGTAAGACAAAGTCAGCTTCATCACAATATATTGTGGCAGATCTCGCAGAAAGTGAAGGCGAGAACACGGAAATGCTACCACAAAGGTCTGTTTTTTATAGGCTAGGCCGACCAACTCCTACGACTCGGGCTTCGGTGTTTAACAGGTTGGGAGAAAGGGAAGAGACCATCCAGGTGCAGTTAACATCATGTCCGCAATGGCAAATACCAAGTACGTCAGTGTTCACTCGTGTTGGAGGAAAAGAAGTGGAGAAATCAGTCTTTAGTCGCATTGGTAGCTCGAATGTGCAAAAGAGGCGCCGAAGAAAGCAGAAAAAGATCTCTAAGAGGGAAGCTAAAATCAACCTCACCAAAGACATTCATAGTGTCATTCCTTCACAAATGAGACGCCATCGTGAAGTGGAAGTAACTATGGACAAATCACTGAAAGTAAAGGAACGCACTATCATCTTCACAAACCCGCAGAAAAGGTCGAGTCAAAGGAAAATCGCTCAGAATTTTGTCTCGTCCAATCACTTGACGACACAAGAGTACCCAGATTCAAATGATGAGATGGGGGTTGGTGAAATTCTAAAAATTCTTGAAGATGGGGTACAAGCAACGGTTGGCGACTTGAAAGAAATAAACCTAGGCACAAGCGATGAGCCGCGACCCGGCATCATGCCTCGTAAGGCCGGGAGCAAATTCACCTCAAAGTGGGACGGTCCTTACGTTGTGCAAAGAAGTCTACACCAATGGTGCGTACAAGATTGTTGATAGTGATGGAGTGCGTGTAACACCCGCAAATGTACCCTTTTTTTTATAGTAAAAATATTTTACGGATACTTTACAGCGAAATTTAGTTTTAGTTTAGAATTAAATTTCCCGTGTCTAGTTTAGAATTTCCGAGTTCGTATTTGCATTTTACGCGAGAATTCGAGTAATTTACGTCTTAAAACGTTATGGGCTTTTTCCATATATTTTCCACTTACTCCTTCATATACTCCCTCATAACCTAACTCCCTCACAACTCAAATTTCTTCTTCCTCACCAAGTAAACTCAAAACCCTAACCTCCATATTCTTCCAAGCTTAGAATCGTCATAACTCCTTCATTTCTCGCTCAAATTCGCTCTAGTTCGTCTCATTCTTTCCCTCTCATCGTCCTCTATCCGTTTTGGTAATAATATTACCGTCTTTCTCGCTTTTTAATTTATCCGTCTTTCTCAAAGGTGAATTATATTCATCTTTTATTATCTATTTGTAGGTGGTGACCTAGCTCCAAGATCCCGACAAAGACTACTTCTTGATTGAAGAGGACATTGACGCGGAGTGAAGACGCGAAAAGGTAACGGTGAAGGGTTACTCGATATCATTTACGTGTTTTATGTGTTTTATATGTTATTAATCGTATTTAGAATAGGATTAGTAATCATAGGAATTGTATTGTTGATGATGGTTGTTGTTAGTTGATAATTGATATTGAAAATGGATGATTTGTGATGATAGATGATGTTATTGTATAATGATTCTTAGTGAAACTTGACATTTTCGTGCATAATACACCTCAGCCGGCCGACCGGCAGCCGGTTAGCTGACCGGCTGTGGAGTGGTTGTATATTGGTTGTGTTACGTGAAGTTTTGAGCATGAAACATGTCTCAGCCGGCCGACCGGCTGAGACACCCCTGCCTTTTTCCTTTGTTTTTCTCGTATGCCCTTGGTCCCAGCCGGGTAGCCGGCAGCCGGTCCCTTTGACCGGCTGGGACAAACATTTGTATTTTCATTGAAGTTTTCATATGATATATGATGCCAGCCGGGTGGCCGGCAGCCGGTCCACCTGACCGGCTGGCACCCTGCTGATGTTCTTTTCTCTTTCTTTCTTAAATCTTCTTTTATAATATTTCCGATAATTCGTTTATCGTATAAATTTACGTAATGACTTTAAATATTAATGTTTCGAATATTTGATATTCCATTCGCTTGTATCGCATGTTTGTGACGGTTTTTGGTATGTCCCACTTGAGTCGGTTTTTAAAATGTTACGGTTTGAGCACTAATTTCTATGTGCTTTGTACTCTCATTCCCTTGGTACTCCACGTTCGTAAGGCTGGAATGTCGGAACGGGGAGTGTATCCTTACTACTTGATTGCATGTGTTAGTGGGCATATGACGACGTTGTTGGGAGGCGAACGCTTTGCGTTTATCGACCCGGCCGTCAAATGTTGTATACTTGCGAGGTGGTGTCATTTGCATGTAGCGTACCGCTTGTTGTGAGGCTTGTGCTCTTTTTCCGCCTCTTGTGTGAATGTCGACCGAATTTGGGTTTAGGTGTAATCGGCGTCTAGATGAACAGATCTTGAGATGCGAAATGTGTTACAGCAGTCGTAATCGGAAAACGTTATTCCGAGAGGAGTCTGGCCAGGTTTAGACTAGGACCGTATTATTATCGTCGTCCTACCGGGAGGAAATTAGTCTACATATACGAAATGTCATCGTGTATGCGTTCAGGGAAATGTTTATCCCGTGGATGCCTTTTAATCATACTTGCCATGTACACGGTGCTAGTGCGTTTCATTTACCGTGAGAGATGTCGTCAACGTATTGGTATGTTTGGATGGATGATTACATGATTGATTACTCAGGATCTTTGGATGACTTGGCATGGTTTGGTTGTCGAGTCTCAATCTTATCAAACTTATACCGCTAACGGTGAGATGCAAGCCCTAGTGAGTGTATATGGTTGCCTAAGAGTGTCTTCCCCGTGTCCTTCTATAACATGATGGTTACGGATTTGTACTTCATATACTCTTATCATTATATATTGAATTGTTTATCTATTCTTATCGTATTTCACATGTATATCTATATATGCATGCTTCTACTTTTGTATTTTCTTTTATGTACGTTTAATGTGATATGGCTGGGAGAATCCGGAGTTACTCCCCACTGACTGTGGCGTTCATGTTTTTCATGGATGAACAGGTTGTTTGATTTGGATGGCTTTTTGCTTGTGGTATTTTGGGTTCGGGTGTGAGCTAGCGGGCGTTGACCTGGATGATTCACCCCTAGACGTTTCTTAGCTGGTTGCTAAATAACTTTGTCTTTTGTTAACATTTTGAGAGATTACGTCTCTTTTAGTATTTTGTATTCGGTTTGTAATTATTGACATTCCTCGTATTTCTATCTTGCATGTAAAAAGTTTTAAAAACACCGTATTTTCCGCTTTATAATTCACATGCTTGTTATGTTTTATTTCCGCATTTGCGAGGGTTGTCACAGTGCGTGTTGGTCCAATCAACGCGAAGTTCTTGAAGCACTACTACGCCTTAGATGAAATCTACAATAAGCTCCTGAGCACGAGCCTAAACTGCGCACAAAAAAAAACCAAAAACAAAAACCCAAAAAATAAAAAAAAAACTACAAAAAAATCCAAACCCAAATTTCCTTCAATGAACTACGTTGGCTTGATCCTGTAAAGTGTTAGCACTTTGCAGGTACGTAGGCAACTTAGGTAAAACCTTTTTTACTTAGGTGCGGTCAAACCCCCAAACAAAATCGACTTTGTTTCGTTCGAACTACGTTGGCTTGATCTCGTAAAGTACAGTTCGCTCGTGCTTTAAGGGTACGTAGGCAGCTGAAGTAAACAATTCGCTTTAGTCCAGCCACACCAAAAAAAAAACCTTCTCTTACTCCTGACCCATAAGAGTCTAAACTATGGAAAAAGAAAATGGATATGCGAGGTTGAGAAATAAAAAAAAATGGCGCAACTTATTATTATCCTTGTTTTCAAAATAAATACACTCTCAAGTGTCACAAAAGTAAATGTTTAAGCTAAAGGAAATACAATGAATCATGTCTGATGTTGTACAAAAAATGTTTTCTAGCTTAAACTTCGTCTTTGCGTGAAATTTCCGGAAAAAAAAAGAGGTGTCACGGTCTTGTTGCCTTGATGATGTGAAGAACGGAACACCAAGGAGGAGTTTTCGTCTTCGTGGCACCAACAGTCTAAGTTCGGCGGATATGTCATCGGTAATCAACACTCGGCGAAGGAACCCGGAAAACGACGTGCTTGACTCCGTCATCTGCTTCGTCATTGGCATTGTTGACCGTCACTAATTTTTCTTGCCAGTCTTTGAGATTTGCTCGTATTGAAGTGTACCATGTGGTGAAACCACGTACTCTCATCCAAACAAATCCTTATTTAAGAAAGCAACAACCACAGAGCTGACGTGTCAGCCTGTGGTTGAAAGTCAACTGGTCAAAAAGCATTATTTCCCTTCCTTAAATTAAGGAACATGTTTGGAGTTGCAATTAATTTTTTGTTAACACTGTTGCATTATCAATTATCACATTTATTCATCTACATCCCTCAACTAAAATACATCCCTCCATTAAAATATACCTGTGGTTAAAAGTTCAAAAAGCCATATTTTCAGGGAATTACTCTACCCACGTTGCTGGGATGAATTTAATTTTTTTGAATTGACCTGCTGCTATGCCAATAATTAATTACCAACTGCTAATATTTTCAGTAATTAACTCTAATAAAGATTTATAACATTTGAGAGCATGAATAGAACATTATTAAAAAAAATTTATGATAAATGACATTATTAGCATTTGCATATCTGATGGATGTTTATAATTTTTTTGTATTTTTTTAAACAAAATACGAATTTATTTTCTATACAAATATAGGAAAAATAACTCAAGAATAATGAGATGTGACTTTATACACTACTATTTTCAGAAGAAAAAAAAAAAGAGTCAAGAATAATATCGGAAAACGTCAAGAAAAGAAAATCTTCAATGTTGGTCTTGTACAAAAAATATACACTACTTCTTTCAAATAAGAGTCTCCTTTGACATCTTGCTTTGATGCCCTTCTTGAAGCTTCACTTATATTAACGTTTTGAACTTGAGCCGAATTAAAAACATGATGTCAATGGCAATTTGGATTTTTTTGTTTTTGTTTTTATTGCATAAGAAATAAGGTTGAGGGGGAGAGGAGAGATAAAGAGAGAGGCAGCTTTTGGGGAGATAAGTGATTGCATTAGGGTTTATTATTTAAATAAGAAGCCAAGAGTAATAAGAGTAGGAGATGTATTGGGCTTGGTACAACTGTACAAGACTACAAGCATAAGGGTTAGTAAAAGATAAATATGGTTTGATACTTTGATGGTTACATAAGGGTTACAAGTTGCACGTGAGATTTAAATGGGTAAATTTTAATTCGCAAATTCTCATTTGTGACGGACCGACCCGTCGCAAGTTTGTGACGGGTCAAATCCTCCTCACAAATAGCAGGGTGGCAAGTGCGGTGCAAATGGAGACTTGCCTTGCCACTTGCTCTTTGTGAGGGGATTTGACATGTAGCAAACTTGCGACGGGTTGCCCCGTTACAAACAAGACTTATTGATTTTAATATGTGACAAGTAAATTGATAAAAAGACGGATATGGTACAAGCATTTCTTATGGCATGCCTATAATTCTATAACTCTGTAAGAGCACAATTGTTTTGGTAAGACGACGACTATTCTTTTTAAATTTAAGATGGGTCAAATACACACCAAATTATCCAATTTATTGCTTAGAAAATAAAAAAAAAAATCTTATTTGATCCGTATTAAATTTAAGACGGATAGCGTTCGCCTTAAGCAAGACTAACTGCTATAAGAGCACTTGCAATCTTGCATAGACACTCTTATGGATCACAAATTTCTTATTTAGGACGGGTTTAACTAAGACAAATACAAAATGTATAGAGAAAAACAACAATTTTGACTTACATGCATAAGTGGAATGATATTTGACCTGTTTTGTAGACGGTGAAGTAGAGATTTTGATCAAACTCCCTCCCAAATACCTCAACCTTTCAAACGAGTTGATTAGACGACCTACAGGGCCGATCCTTTTCGGTCCAAGTAAGATACATGTTGAGTATTTCGGGTTTGTACGTGCGGGTTCAGAGTCAAATACATATTGAATTCTTTACAAATATTATACTCACTATATTTTTTTTAATAAATATACAATAGAAATATGTGGACTATACGAATTGAAAGTATAAGGGCCTATTTACTTCCATCACTAATAATGGAAGTACGAGGGCAATCCTTATTAAAGAAAGCAACAACCACAGTGCTGATGTGTCAGCCTGTGGTTGCAAGTCAAAATGTCAAAAAAACAGCATTTTGTTTCCTTAATTTCAGGACCACTTTCTACAAATCAATTAATTGCATACTATCTGATATCAATTAGGAAATGATTTTATTCCAAAATACAACTTTAATAATATGGCTTATATACGGAGTATTAAGAAATACAAATATTAAATAGAAAAATTCACATCATTATAATTACAAAAATTATTTCAAATTATTAAATTTCATGACTATAGTAATTACAAAAGTTATTTCAAATATACTAAACATTAAACACGGTAAAATGAAAAAGAAACAGTGCGCTTAAATTTAGTGCCAGTGATGAAGTACTACAGTATAATTTTAAATTTTCAGATCTATGAAAGTATCAACATCAACATGAAAAAACATACTTTATATATTCGCCTGCAAATCATTTAACTTTAAATAAACATGTATCGAAATCAAATGCAGAGATTAAACCACTATCAAATTCACTACAAACATTATCTATCAAAATCAACAAATCTCATTAATTCACATGCATACTTACCTCATTTATAAACCGATTAAACACAAAAAATAACATTTAACATTTTAACATCATCATAATACGTTGGAGAAATAAGAAGACTTAGTCACCAAAAAAATCAAATAAGACGACTTGATCTTCACTTGATTTTTTTTGTAAAAGGGTTAAATCATTTTAATTTGTAAGATGAATTAATTAAGAGATTAAAAGATAAGAAAGATAAATTTTGAATAATTGAAAATAGAAAAAAAAATGGTGAGAGAGTAGGAGTGGCGGTGACTGGTGAGTGGTACGAAGGTTTATGTTTTGAAAATAAATATTAGATTATATTAGTCAGATGTAGAGAGCCTAGAGTTATAACAAATTAACAATAGGTCTCCCATAAATCGGATCTATTCGTCTTACGAATAAAACAGATCAAATATTATCCATTTGAGTTGATGAGACAAACAATTTATTAGTGCTAAGAACTGTTTTTTCGTCTTACTCATAATATTTGACCCGTCTTCAACATGTGACAAATAGTATCCGTCTCTAATGAGAATATTTGACCGATTATTATGGGCTTATGGAATTTAGTAAGTCTTAATAGATAATATCCTAAGACGGGTTAATACCAAATGGTGGTATTAAAAACAATATTTTGGTATATTCGGAGTAGATAACAAGTGGAAGATTAGTATGTATTTTACCTGTTTTAAGCTAATTATCCGTTTTAAGCTCATTAAAGACGAGCATATGTGTCATTAACATTAAGACATGCCAAGTATTACGCATAATACAAAAGTAGGAATGTATTGAAATTGCCGAAAGATTTATCTCAACTATGCAAGTGGGGTATTTGTTGAACCGTTTTATTTCTTAACATGGATATATCTGTTTTATATAAGACCTATTTATGGAATATGGGTAATTTTATGTAGCCATTAGCTGTTTAAGATGGATTATTTTCGTATAGTTAATAATATCTCAAAATTAGTTCGTGTACGTGAAATACGAGACTCTAATTTACGTATCATACTTATATCGCATTTAAAATAGGACCTTAATATAACAAATCCATGCAAATTACTTTATTTATCGTACTTATATTAAAATACTTATAAAAATTAAATTATTTTAATAAGTTTTATTACTAAAATGTTATAAAAGGCGTGTAAAATTGTTTTTTCTATTACTTTTTTTTATTATTTCATATATTATATACAACTTTGACTTTCCTATTTTTTTCACATTTGCTTTTTGAGGGCCAAAACCACCAAATTTTGATTGTAAATATATTGAGAATAAAATTATTAATACATATAACTAAAATATTTACATTTATTATTTCAAACAATCATTCACGAAATATTATTTGAAAAAACTGAAAAAGTTTTGTGTTGGAGACTACGAAAAAGCAACATATAAGAAAACCAAAAATTAGAGAGTATTGATATTAAAATTTTAAAATTTTTGATTTTCATTGACCCAACTGGTCGAGCCCGATCGGGCGGGTTGAGACCCTAAAATAACGGGTCATTTCAAGTTTGAGTCAATTGGGTTGAGAATCAAGATTAACGGGTCTTTAACTTGAAAAAAAATGGGTCGAGTCAGTGTGTTTACAATAACGGGTCAAGTCTTGACATGTTTAGTTGTAATACATTGATAATTGGGTTAACCATTATTTTGAACAGTAGGTCTTGCTTGCGACGGATCGGATCTTGCGACGGGTATTTTGTGAGAGGAAATGGGTAGAGGGGACAAGGTGGGCACCCCCATGTGCTTCTCCACTCACCCTTGATGGGTATTTTGTGAGAGAATATGGTATCCGTCTTAAGCTTGCGACGGATAGTGTCCGTCACAAATGACAATTTGTGTATTTTGAAATATGAATGTACATACAAAATTTACTCTTTCACGAGGCCATATTACGAAATAAACTTGTTTTATCAAATCATGTGTCAATTTATTCCTCCATTTTGTTGGGTAAGTATTTGGATTCATAAATATTTAGAATAGTTTAGAACATATTATAAAATATCGTGGGCTTACCTAATCCCATGTGTTCCTCTAATTTTCTAACAAATACATTTAAAGAAATCTCACGACATATAACATAATATTCTAATGATTGTATTATATGATAATATTTTTAAAATCATTTATATACATTATACGAGTATATAACATGATACAACTATTAATTTTGGATAGGGTAACAATCAACCTGAACATTTACCTAATACAAGAACACAAGATTTTACATGCAAAATATGTCTTTTGAGACCTAATACAAGAACACAAGATTTTACATGCAAAATATGTCTTTTGAGAGCGTATCATGCAAGATTTGTAAGACATGTCATTAACTACACTAGAATCTAACATTTTTTTTTACATAATGCAAGTATTAAGGTGATAACTACCTCTATCATGTGAGAGATCTTACATAAACACTATTGAGAAACCGTCTTATAGAAAAATATTGATAGTAACAAAATCTGAAATACAAACCCGTGCAATTTGCACGGGTTTAAAACTAGTTTGGCAGTACAAAGAAGTCTTCATCATGCTCATTAATTTATTCCTTCCTCACTTCAAAAAAAATCCCAAACCATTTTCATGAAAGTGAGACCACCAAATACACAAATAATAATTAAAAAAAAAATCATCAATTCAATCCCTCTGGATTTAGAAATAAGAACCTCAAATTAAAATAAGTCCAGTGCAATTGCCGAAAGTCATTTGACGCAGAACAAAACTTTCGTCCAAAAATCAGTTCACGGCTCAAATATCAGAACCAAATTCAAGCGACATCTCAGTTCCCATCGAGAAGTGAATTGACAAACCGTTGAAAAAACCTGTGACGAAGGTTGACGAAGACGATGTCGTAAATAGAATTCATTCCGGTGGTGTGGGGATATCGGAGGCGTGATTTCATGCCGATCAAGAGAAGCATGGGCTGTCGGTTGATGGGAGTTTCTCCGTCGTCGAGCAGCCGGTACAAGTGAAAAAATGGGGGCATTGGGCTTGTAGCTATCATGTCGATTGCCGAGTTTCATCATCGTCAAAAGGGGAAGCACCGGGACTGGTTCCATTTTCCTTTCATATAGATGGTGGCGTCATTGCGATTGTCAACGAATAAAATGCAGAGAGTGATGAATTGGCGTGAACCATAGCCTGGGGAGCGTCAGTGCGGACCACGGCTACGTCGAGGACGAGTCAGTTTGATGACGGTTCGCTAAAAAAAAAAACAGCCAGTAGTATACGTGCCGGTTGCTCACACGGTAGCGATGATGGCGAGAAATTCACTACGGCGTCGAAGAATACTGCATATAAAAAAAAAATTGGTGAGTAAAATTCAAATATTTGCTCACCTATAAACCTGAAATTCTGCTGGTGTCTCTCGTTGGCTTGGTTTTCGTCGGGAGTCGAGTTGAACTTTGTTCTCAAGCAAGGCGAATTGGGTCTCTGAAGTGCACTTGTTGGGATTTTCTCGTCTGGCAGTTACGATTAATCTTGCTTCTGGTCGGGTATGGTCTCATCCAAGGGATGAACTAGATGAAGGCTTGGAGATCGTGTAGTTTACTGGTAAATTCAAGGCCAAAATCATTTCTTATATAGTGGAGGAAATTGAGTTCATGTGGAGTTCAAAACTTCAAATACACTGCTATGTTGCCAATAAAAAAATACCAGTACAAGCAGTGGAGCTAGGGGGGCTAGCAGGGGCGGTCGCCCCCTGACGGTTGAAATTTTCGAAGTTTTTAGCGAAATTTTTCGAAATTTTTTAAAAGTACCTTATGAAAATAGTCGTTCGCCCCCCCTAAAATTTTTCACCCCCCTAAATTCAAATCCTGGCTCCGCCACTGAGTACAAGAGTTCCATCTTGCTATGATATTCGAGAAGTCCTGTCTCTTCTAAAATTAGTTAAATCCAACGGATTTTGTTCAATACTCCCTCCGTCCTAATCATTTGTTTGCGTTTGATTAAAATACCCCTCACAAAGAATAAAAAAGACAAATAAATGATTGAGACAGAGGGAGTATTTGAGATTTTAATATCAACTGGAGTTCTACTATACAAGAAGAGTTCAAAAATTCCAAGTTACAAGTGTATAATTCCTTAAACGAAGGACTGCCTTCCCGCAAAAATGAAAATGCTCCGTTCAAAGTAGACCCGCGTGGCTGCAACAAGTAATGTCAGGACCGTCTCACGCTTAAACACTCAAATTCGTGTACGTGATCCAATCCCGAGGGGGCAAATTTGTAGACACAAAAATGTGTCTCACATAATTAAAATAAGTCAAAGTCAAAATGTTGACTTACGGAAAAATTTATCGTCTTGGAAACGGGTCGGTGGATTTTAGCCCGAAACAAGTATGACGGCGTTCAGTCCGTCTCTTCAAAAATAAAAAGTCAGTCCACTCGGAAAATGAGTGTGCTATATTTTTGATACAAAGTATGAGACACAATTTACAAGTTATTGGACCCAAACCCACAAGACAAGGATAAATAAGCCCAAAATGTCTTACAAAAGAAAGAAAAAGAAAGTCAAGCACTATGGGATGACGGCAGCAGAAACGTGCACACTTGGGAAAATATCAAAAGTATAAGACTTGGTCAAATATTTTGGTTTGTTTACACAAAATGTGGGAAGTCAGGGTAGAAAATGGAATGCTTTTACGTATCAAATACACATTGGATAGCATTTTTTACGTATCAAATACACATTGGATAGCATTTTTTACGTATATAAAAAAAAAAGAAAATAAAAGGCAGAAGTCTTATAAAATGAGAGCAAAACCCTCTTATTTGGAAAAATCTCAAAAGACAAAAATAATTGTCATTCACAAATACAAGGCAAACCCCAAATCCTCTCTACAAAAAATTCTCTTCTAAGGGAAAAATTTATAGAATAAGAAAGTGTTCATTTCTAGTCATCTAGATTTGAACATTAACGGCTCTTTGATCCGACATCAAGCATCCGTTGCAGTCAGTTTGAAGAGTAGAAAATCCAATTTGTCAAAGGAGAATCAAGTCTTCAAATCAAGACCCTCCTACATATTTAATTTGCGGAAATTGAATCAGTAGAATAAATAGAGATTGTACCCTGATTTAATAAAATTATTATTTTGTTTCATTATTTGTGTTTTTCTTTTCTTATTTACAGATTAACACGAATTTGTTGTTACTTCTTGTATAGAGAGTAGAGACTACTAAAAAGTAGCGAAGAAAGTAGTGCGTAATAAAGCTATACTTTAAATTTTTTCACTCACTTTAAATGAGACCAAAGAAAATGAAACGTCCATTTTCTTCTTTTATAATAAAATAATAATAGTTAAAAAAAACGAAGAAGATGAAGTTAAGACAAATAGAATACATAATAACTATTGATTAATATACCTAAAAATGGGAGTAGATATAAACAAAAAGGGACGAAGTGATAGGAATTATGCTAGATGAGTTTCAATATTAACCTTAAGATATAAGGTCAGTCGCTTAATCTTTTGTCAAGTACTCATGATCTGCGCTTAAATGTTTTTTTTTAACGTTCTGCCATTGTTTTAAGGCAATGGTGTAATGTTACTTTTCGATGATGTCTCATGATGAATAGATGAGAAGCAAATTGATACTTATGAAATTAATTGTATGACTTACAAATGCAAGAAACTTTAACTGTCGTTCCTCCAATTAGATGATTCTGAAGCACTCAATTCTGGTACATTGCTGCCGTGAGTAGATGCAGTTCTATATCTTTTCATAGCTTCTTTGTTGTATGAAGTCCCCATCTTAAATGAATAAATAATACATATTAGAAAATAAACCATTTCCCATCTTCAAATCGCTTATAAGTGCAATAGAAATGCCAAATATTGGTTCGTAGAACATAAAAGGTAACTTACTTGGGTAACAATTGCATAAAGAGGTAATGTGCTATAACTCAAAATGGTTTGAACTGCCAACCTTCATGTGATAAATGCAAAGTATGTGTAAGAAAATATTATTAGTTGGCCTTCCTTTATTCAAAAAGCAAATTAATAGTTCATGTGTTACACGCTCAGATCTCATGAGAGCGATTATTCAAAGCTAAAGGGTATCATGTAAGTAAAAGAGGTAGCTAACTCAATATATGTGGCTTTGAGGGTATCATGTATATATGGCATTTTCCATGTAACTAGTAAATTAAAGAGTTAACACTTTCAATGACTCCTAGATGATGAGTAAAAGAAGAAAATCTTACATGATGACAAGCCTAACAATGGCAAACGTAGGGTCACCCATGATGCAAGAGCTAAAGTTGAATTTGAACTGTGGCATAAGAAGTCAAAGTTTTAATGAGTATATATATATATATAACACAGATGTTTAATACGAAGGATTATTCAAGTAAGAGGCGCTAACCAATGTCCAGAAGAATATTGCTAGCCCAAAAGAGTTTATAAATAGAATGACATGAATCGAATTCAGCATTAATCTTGGATTGTTAAACCAAAAGTAAGCATCTGAAGGTTTAATTTGTGTTTCTCCTTCAAAGATGACAATATGCCTTTGAGCGAAATAAGTAACCAAATCTGTGATCACTTGTTCCAGCTTACTGCCCACGATAAGTAAAAACTACAAGACAATATATCCAAAATTAAAATTTCGATATAAGTAAAGTTCACCATAATAGTACAAACATAATTAAAAACTCTTTCTGAATTTATAACTATAGTGGACTACCAGAGAACTCTTTAATTAATCTTTTGGATTTGAATTGCGTTGCTTAAAGTTTAAAAATCTCAAGCTATGTTTTGGTAAAATTCGTTAAAATTAAAATGTATTAGAAAATAATTATTTTTGAAAATTTTGAAATTTACAGAAAAGGCAGCTAAAAGTCGTTATAAAGAGTAAAATAAATAGAAACAAGTAATTTGTTCTGATTGCTATTCTATGTAATTTTAATTTCAAGTAATAATTGAATTGGCTTGTACTTTTTATCAAACACATACACAAAAACAAGATAATTGAATGTTTGGTCATATAAGCTAATTTATTCAATTTCAGTACCTTATTTAGAGCATCTCCAATGGTACCATTGGAGATGCTCTTAGCTTGCGGAATAAAGTCTAAACCTTAGAAGTGTAAATGTTAACACATCTTTCGAGTTAGTAACTTAGTGTAAAGACAATCAGCGCCGCCAAAACTAATGTTTACTTACAAAGAGAGGGGCCAGTGATATCCAAAAATATATATTCCAACCTGCATCATTTATTAAGCCATAAAATATGTTAGAAATAAAGAATTAAAATTATTAGGTACCGTATATAATATGGGCTCAGGATAACTAATTAGCCATTTATAAAGAGTTCAAAGGAATTTTAGGTGGTAAATTGCAATGGATTAGAGTGACATTAAATCTAAAAATCGAATATAATGTCACTTCAAGTACATTCACTAAATATAGCAAGATTTAAAATGAATTTACTATGCCAACATAATAAATATGTTACTATGCACTCACTTTAAGTACATTCACTAAATCTGAAAAATATGTTAGAAATAAAGAATTTTAGTCATTTATAAAGAGTTAAAAGGAGTTTTAGGTGCTAAATTGTAAGACATAAAAAGAATTTAAATGAATCAGAGTGACATTAAATCTAAAAAAACAGGCCAACTCGGAACTACAGACTATAGTTTTAACAATATAGTATTTGAGGTTATTAATCCCCTATTTACTCTAATATTAGGTGATCATAATTTTTCTCTCAATTCAAAGGCATCTTTTCAAATAAGGAACCTAATGTCACTTTAAGTGCATTCACTAAATAAAGATATTACTAATTATAATATATTGTATTAAATTATTACCTTTTCATCAATTTTTTTTACTAAACTTTAAAGTGTAACCTTTCAAAAAAAAAATTATATAAAAATATAAACTGTTATATCTTTTATTGATGTTATTATTTGAGAATAAAATAAACTATAACTCCTTTTATTACTTTCATGACAAATTTTTGAGAGAATATATAAATCCCCTACTTATGAAAAGAATAGGTGATCTCAATTTATCCCTCCAAAAAGCATCATTTATTAAGGTAGGTAATGTCAATTTAAGCGCATTCACTAAATAAAGAAGTTACTAATTATAATATATTTTATTAAATTATTATATTTTCATCAAAATAATTAGTCTTGTCATCAACTTATTTTATTTTTACTATGCTCTAAAGTATAATCTTCCAATAAAAATATAAATACAATTTATATAAAACTATAAATTGTTAAATATTTTATTGATACTATTATTTCAGAGAATTGAGATCCGGTGAGAACCACTAAGATGATGAGAACCGTGAGAATTCCGTCTTACAAAATTTATATTGTAAAACTAACAAAATATTTGGATTCGGCGTAGAATATTATGGCTAGATAACATATTTTTTTGCCGAAAATTTCTAAGCTACTGACGGAAATCGAGTCGAAATAGATTTTACTCTTATGCACCTAGTAGTCAGTTTCATGTATCTGACAATTTTTATGCACCTAGTACTCATTTTCATGCATGTAGAGCTAGCTATTTTCATGCACCTAGTAATTGTTTTCATGCATGTAACAATTTTCATGCACTTAGTGCTCGTTTTCATGCATTTAGAGTAGTTTTAGTATATCTAATTGAATTTATGTACATTAAGTACATTTTTTTTTAATATAATCAATAAATTTTGTTTACATACTGCAAATATTTTGATTGAAGAAACTAAACAAATTGTAAATGATCCATCAAAACTTTCGAAACAACATTTGGTGGAGATTTAGTGAGAATTCTCACGGTTCTCATTATGTTAGTGGTTCTCACCGAATCCTAACCCTTATTTGAGAATAACTTAACACATATTATGTGTACGTATAAAATAAGACTGTAAGTCATTTTATTACTCTCATGCCAAGCTTTTGAGAGAATATATAAATTGGAATCATTACCTTTTGTGGTATAAAAAATGTTTATTTAAATACTCCTATGTTTCAGCTTAACTCTATTCTCTTTATTAACTTTCAATTTTAATTTTTTTATCAAAGCAAAATACAATTACGAGAAGAATAAAAAACTAATGAGAAGCGTACATTAAATAAATAATTTATTAAAAATAAAAAACTTTATACTACGCATTTATTGCACGAGTTCTAAACTAGTTGGTGTTAAGAGCATCTTCAATGGTAAGCTAGTTTATGCTCAATGGTAAGCTAGTTGATACTAGCTTATCATTGCCACATAATATTTGTAAGCTAGAACAAGTTTAAGCAACAATTTACCCCAATGGTTTAGCCAACATTGAACTATCTTAATTGGACCCACATAACACATTTATCTATTTATTTATTCAATTTCTAAATTTCCAACATAAAATTAAAACTTTTTTTAATTATATCATTATTTTCTATTGGTCAAAACTTCTTGTGGGTTCATTTAAGCAAGTAGCTCCATAGAGCTACTTGCTCAAAAATTTTGTGGGTCCTTTTGAGCAAAGCTAGTCTACATGGACTATAAAATTGCAAGCAAGTCTTAGACCTGGCAAATGAGTCAAACGAGTCGGGTTTGGGTCGGGTCAGATTGGGTCGGGTCATCTCGGGTTTGCTCAATCTTTCGGGTCGGGTCGGGTCAGGTCACTTTCGGGTTTAGGTCAGTTTCGGGTTTGGGTCACTTCGGGTTTGGGCCATTTCGGGTATGAGTCATTTTGGGTCGGGACATTTTAGATTCATATCTGATTTATTTAGGCCATTTTAAGGTCAAAATGATCAAGTTAGTTTTCGAGTCAAGCCCGCGTCGAGCCAAACTCGCACAAGCCGACTTGGACCAAGCCGAGTTTGAGCTACACGTGGGCCGTCTCGCCCATTATCACCCGTAATCACAATAAATTGGGTCATTTAGGATCATTTCAAATTGGTTTGTCTGTAGGTCGGTGGTTTCGGGTCGGGTTATTTTGGGTCGGGTCTCTTTCGGGTCAGTGATGGTTCGGGTCGGGTCTGGGTCGGGTCGGGTCAATTCGGGTTTCGGGTCATCCTCGGGTCAGGTAATTCCAGGTCGCTTTCGGGTCTTGGGTCAGCCTTATCGGGTCGGGTTATTCGGGTCGGGTCAGTTTTGCCAGGTCTAGCAAGTCCCCAAGCCAAACCATTGGAGATGCTCTAATACTAGTTTAGATCTCGTGCGAATGCACGATATTTTAGATCTTATCGTTTAGAGACTTTTATTTCTTAGTCAGGAAGGTGATATTGCGTGAGACAATCTTAAATTATGAGACGGTCTTATCCTTTAAGACGGCTCTAATGTGTAAAAGGCAACTCATTTATCAGCATTAAATGAATAGTTATTTTAATAATGATTCGTCTAACCCTAGAATTTGTGTTAGAAATATTGTATTTCATTGTATTTCATTGCAATTCGTTATATCCAATTTTTATGTGTAAGACCTTAAAATAAAAACAATTTATATATAAAACCTTAAAAAAAAAACTTGTCATTTAATTGATCATAAACTTATTTTAGGATTTTTCTATATGATAACCCTGTGTTTTTTCAAATTTTACGTGGTAACCCTCCCTTTTCAAAGAGCATATATGGTAACCCTCAACTCTATTAATACATATTAGCGTGACCCTTAACTATTTTTTCCGTTAACTTTTCCGATATGCATATGAAATGGCCAATTAGTTCTATGATTTTCTACATGGTAACCTTCAATTTTTTAAAAATCATACAAAATATCCTTATTATTTTGTGTACAAAAGAAACAATCTTAAAAATACTCATTAGTCCCTTCATTTATCATTCATAGCACATTTTTCACTCAATTACTCAAAAAAAAATGTTAACTCGCAATATCACCATCTCTTTAAAGTATCATTATCGTAATCTCCAAAAAAATGGGCTCAATAATTAACGAAAAAAAAAAATCTACAATTAAGCTTTAAGCCTTATGTTTACAAATGAGTCCCCACTCCTCAATTGTTTACGTTTTTATTGTCTCGATTTGTCGAATAATTTTAAATGGATAAAACCTATGAATGAAACTTGGGATTGATTATTACAATCTTCGGTATGGAGTACTTTTACTTTGATATTTATAAATTTTGAATGGGAATTTTTAATATCGAATAAAGTTATTACTAAATTTCTTATAAAACTCGGTTAATTGAAGGGTAATGAGGGTGGAATCGACAATTTTGGGTGTAATTGAGTATAAATGTGAAAAACGATTAATTAAGGGATCATATTTTTAAGCATGTGTGATCTCTAGAAGAAGTAGGGTTATCTTGTAGAATTTAAAAAGTAGTAGGGTTACCTTGTAGAGAATCTTAGAATTCAATTGGCCACGTCATAACTTAACGGAGAAACTGACGGAAAAAATAGTTAAGGGTCACGCTAATACGTATTAATAGAGTTGAGGGTTACCATATGTAATCTCTAAAAAGTAGGGTTAACACGTAGAATTTGAAAAAAAAACACAAGGTTACCATATAGAAAAACCCCTTATTTTAATAGGTTTGTGATATTCTACTTTTATGCATAATACCTTAATACCTTACAAGAAAAATGGTCGAAAAATGCAAATTGAATAAAACAGATAGATTACTTATTCCACTCGAAGATATTTTGATGAAGAATTTTTGTGATAAAAAAATATTATCGAAAATATATGTTAATACTACTAAAAATACATTGTATAAAAATATATTTATTTTGTGATTTATATAGATTATGATATATTATACTTATATAGAGAAGATAGATAGATAGATAATTTATATATATATATATATATATATATATATATATTTCCTATGGTGCACACATTTCATCATAGAAATTTACTGATGATGTAACCACTTACGGGCCTAATATGTACAATATGGTTTTTATTGAATGATTAGTTAATAAAGGCCCAAAGCCAAGTTGTCAAATTTGAGGGGAAATTTTTCTTCGTGACTTATTCTTTTAGTTATAGGAGGATGCAGTCAATAAACGACTACTAAAACAACTAATCGATTTATCTTCATACCAAAAATTATTATAATCGGCATTCACATAACAATAGTACTCCCTCGGCATTTGTGAATTGTTATCTATTTTCTTTTTTAGGTGTATTATTAGTCATTTATTTTTTATTTCTACATTGGGTAAGTAGTTGGCAAGTGGGCTACTATGTGCAAGTGAACCATGTTATCTTTATTTTATTAGTCTCTTTCACATCAGTAGGTCTTGCTTAAGACGGGTCGGATCTTACAACGGGTATTGTGTGAGAGGAAATGGGTAGAGGGGACAAGGTGGGCTCCCCCCCATGTGCTCTCCACTCACCTTGATGGGTATTTTGTGAGAGAATATGGTATCCGTCTTAAGCTTAAGACGGATACCTCGGTCCGAAATAAGAATTTGTGCTTTCACATATATATACTCTTTTCTTCATGAAATATATAACAATTTTCTGGAACAGAGGAAATATTAGTTTATAAAAGTTGGTTATTGTCTTTTTTTAGTTTATTTTTCTGATTTCAAATCTACACCCACCCTCATCCCCTTGTATCTTTGAAATAACGTTGGTTAGGCAATTAACCTCCATTTTGTTAGCACACTATTATGAAACATTATTGATGACAAGATCACTCATCCTATCTTATGGAACATTAAAACACTTCATTCAAAGTTTAGTTAATTAAAGTCTCTCTTTTCTTATAAGTAAGAATTACTACCAAATTTTAACATTTTTATTATTTGAGATGTACAACAACGTTGAATAAGACAGTCTAAGAACTCAAAATTAAAAAGACTGCAATGATAATGCTTCATAAATGTAAAATATACCTGCGACATGAAGTGTTAAGGAAATAACAGCAAAGAGCCATAGAAACCATCTGCCGCACAAAAAAAAAAACGTAAGATTGATGTAGAAAATATAATACTTCGTACAAAAGATGTTGAAATTGCTCCTTGTATACCTTATTGTTACAACGCTCTTAAAATCACCCTCATATGCATATACCATATATGTGTGGAAATTGAAACTTTGATCCCCAGCACAATGTGCCTGAAATAGGCAAACGGCTCTTTATAAGCACAAATTTTCATCGTAGACATACGCTTTTTCCAGAATTAGAGTTCGACCACAGCTCCTCCCCCAAAAAGGGGAGGATCAAGTTGTCTACATTGTAGACTGACAAACTATCGTCATTTTAACAACAAAATGTTACAGCATAGAAAATTGTTTTGGTAACTTTTATAAAAAAACAATTACATTATGGAGTATATTGTAAATGGGTCACATTTCTCCGCCTTAAGCTTTAAGACGAAAAGTGACTTTGCTAAGGGAGACTTATTGATTAACATAAGAGCGTAGTAGAGAAAACCCTCAATGTATGAATGAAAGAGGTTTTGAGGAAGCGAAAGAAATAAAAGGGTGGAAAAATTCCCTTTGTTTGGTTAGCAAATGTTTTACTCTATTGTTTGGTTCCCTCATCTAGGAATTAAACCCACCCCCCTAACTTTTAACAGTAGGTCTTGCTTAAGACGGGTCAATTCTTACAACGGGTATTTGGTGAGAGGAAATGGGTAGAGGAGACAAGGTGGGCTCCCCCCATGTGCTCTCCACTCACCCTTGATGGGTATTTTGTGAGAGAATATGGTATCCGTCTTAAGCTTAAGACGGATACCTCGGTCTGAAATAAGAATTTGTGAACTTTTAAATATACATACCTCTATTATGTAAGAGTTGACAATTCATGTGAAAATGTAAATTACTTGATTTTGGGTAACTAAACAACTCTCATGTTCGCAATTCATCGAATTTTTTGATTCATCCGTTTTTAAAATGACTACCAAACAAAATTTAATTATTGAAGTCAAATAAAAATATTCCAACTCATTTCTTCCCCCTCCAATCAATTTCTTTATCCAAACAAAATTGAAATTATATATTACCAAAACGAAGCCTAATCTCATTGCTTCAAAATCTGCTTTTGTCACCACTCCAAGAAGATGCTTGAAGAACGAATTCTGAGGAAAAAATGGAAGTAATTTAGATGACTTTGCAACATAAAAGATAAAAATATTAAAAATAGCACTTGCAGCTCTATACTATATACTCCGTTTCAATCATTTATTTGCAGCATACAAATGAATAGAACATATATATTATACAATTGTCTATCCTTTCTTTGGGTCGAGCAATGTAAATTTCATCACTTATTTATACTCCGTATGAGTCCATGAGATATATTAAATTATTTCTGAAAAAGCTATCTGTGAAAAACCCGATTTCCCACCTGTGAGTGTAATCCGACATTGATAAAAGAGGGGAGAGTTTACCACCTTATAAAGCAATGAGCTACTCTCTCTATTGCCAATTGGTTTTAGAGTGGAACCCCATTTGGTTTATAAAATGGACTCTCTCTCCTCAGTACGGGTTGGACCCAGACCCGATTATGAAATTCAACCTGGTATCAGAGCACATGGTAAAAAAAGACCTGGGCATAAAAGAAAAGAAAAAAAACTGGGCTAAGAAAGAAAAAAAACTGGGCTAAGAAATCGCAACCGTTAAAGAATAACACGGTTTGCTTGACGACTGGAAGAGAGGCCAGAAAGCCCCCCAGTCTGATTTAAGTGGGCTCACATGTGAGGGGGAGTGTGAAGAAACCCGATTTCCCACATGTGAGTGTAATCCACATTGATAAAAGAGGGGAGAGTTTACCACCTTATAAGGCAATGAGCTACTCCCTCTATTGCCAATTGGTTTTAGGGTGGAACCCCATTTGGTTTATAAAATGGACTCTCTCTCCTCAGTACGGGTTGGACCCAGACCTGATTATGAAATTCAACACTATCTTCCAGAAAATTATCAATCCAGATTAAAATATTTTGTTAAGTACAAAAAAGACGAATTTTTTTTGATGAACTACCCCTCTTATTTTTAAGTCGTCTTCTCATCCAATCTCTGCCTCCTTATGCGTAGTACTACTGTAGCTATTCAAGTCAGGTTTTTCAAATCGGGGCAATTTTTCAAGGAGTTATGAGGGAGTATTTATTAGACTTGACAAAGTAAACACAGATAAAAAAAAAGCCATCAAAAATATATGAAATGAAAACCGATCAAATGCTTGATATGAGTAACTTGAATAGTACACGAAATCCAACTCACTTCGAATCGAACTAAAATTGAATCGAATTCAATAATAACCGAATAACACCCAAATCTGAATATATCCAAACCTATAAGAATTGAACTGATAGACTTGAATTATAAATATTTAGTTTCTTGTAAAATCACTCATATTTTAGGCATTTTTTTAGTAATTATAGGTAATATAAATTTTTATATTCAAATTGAAAAGTATAAAATACGTTAAAACTATTTTTTTAAGTTTTAACTCAAGATAATTATGACACGAAATTCAACATAACCGGTATGAGCCGACTTGAACCGCACCAGACTTGAAAGAGCACAAACCGACTAAAGTGGGCTAACCGAAATGAACACGATGGAAATCGAACTTGAAGAAAAACTAAGGTTAACCGAAATTAAACCAAACTGATTTAAAGTGATAGGAAACTGAACCGGTTGACCCGTTTGTCAGGTCTAGTATTTATATATTTATTACAATATACACCCTCCGTGCCGGTCAATTGTTGTCCTTTCATTTTGGCACAAAGACCAAGGAAATATTATACTTAGTGGATAACAAGTGGACATTAGTTTTGTCGAGGATCAAATTACTAATAAGAAACCTTCTTAATATAGAAAGACTAACAATTGATTTGACACCCAAAAAAGAATAGGAGAACAATTGACCGGGACGGAGGGAGTATAACTTACCACATAATTGCGATACCAAGCAGCGTTACCATTATATCGATCTCGTACGAAAGTTAATGATCTGATGTCTATGACTCTACCACCATCCGCTGCTGCATTATGCAATTTAATCGACTATGTCATAAAGAATCCAGAATGTTAAATACATATACCATGCATGTCTTATTAGTCTGAGGTTGAATTCGTCTATTGATTATGCAAGTAAACATTAAAGTGATTTTCTACCAAAAATTACCAGTTTGTAGAGTCTTATACTTTATCGAATCCTCCCATTTCCACCACTGACTTATCTGCAATTTGTGACGAAAATATCAACAAAAGATAAATTAGACCACTGCAATTCAAGAACTTGAAGTTAAAGAAATTAATCAATAAATCGATAATTTAAAATATGCAAATTCATGATAATGATGTTTAGTAACTTGAAAATAATCGAAAACTGTACATAAAAAATACAATATTTCATTGCCGGAGCAGCAAGGGCACTCACCAAAGAAAATGCCCATAATTTATATAAAATCTTGTTCGACACGACAATAATTTAAAACAGTAGGTCTTGCTTAAGACGGGTCGGATCTTACAACGGGTATTTTGTGAGAGGAAATGGGTAGAGGGGACAAGGTGGGCTCCCCCCATGTGCTCTCCACTCACCCTTAATGGGTATTTTGTGAGAGAATATAGTATCCGTCTTAAGCTTAAGACGGATACCTCCGTCTGAAATAAGAATTTGTGAATTTAAAATGGGTTACATATTATGGATGAGAGTAAAGACTAAAGAAGGTGTTAGAGTATGAAATTATTGTAAATCTTTCGGTGGAGATGGTCTTTTCAGGGAGCCACCACCCGTAATTAACCACAACTCTTATTATACGATAATGTTGGATTAAAATAATGTTGGATTAATTCATATTATACGATAATATGAATTAAAATTGGATTATGTTTGATTGGAATTATTGTGAGTAATTAAGGAATTGTCACATAATTTTGATCATTTTAAATTAGGTGGTTTGGATAAATTACTCTACATAATTAAGGAATTATGTCTTGAATGAATAATTTATTGTTGATGCATTTTATTTTGTTGAATGATTTGTTGAATGGTTTATTTACGTATTTTTGCAATTGGTTGTAATTTGTATTACCTAGTGTGGCCTTAGTTGATTATGTTTTCGTAATGATGGAAACATGATTTTGATGTAATTTTGAGATCTCGAATCTCCTATTGTTTCCTTTAAAATTATCTTTTTAATTAGAATATAAATAGGTTTATGTTTTGTAATTTATTAAATGTAATTTGAGAAGACTAAATATGGAGATCGGATTGCTCACTCCCGCTACATGGACCAAGATGGAACATCAAGACAAGCTTTTCGGGTCCAAACATGGATGGATTCCAAAGTTGTATTTTGTTCATTTTGGTAGATAGGCCACACTAGGACTTTGTAATTTTACGTATTTTTCGTTCTTGTTTCATTTCTTCACATGATAGTTAGTGCATCATATTCCGCCTAAACCAAACCACCTACTACTAAAAATGCATGAAAATTGACTCATATAGTTTGGATGTTAGTTATCATGGACATAAATATGTCACACGAATTTTAAGCCATCGTCTTAGTTTATTCATTCTCGCATGCTAGATATTCGTTCACTTAAAATGAATTAAAATAAAAATTGATGGGATCTTCCTCTAAAACCTAAAATTGAGACTAGTCTTTATAAGCCAAACTACTATGAATCCCTTCTTCGTCGGTAGGCATATAGGACCTTACTCTCCAAATGACCCCTTCTACGTTGGGTAAGTAGTATGTGTTGACTTATTTTACCTCAACATTATAATCCGAAGAGTTTCTCGTGATTATGATGGACTATAGATAAAATTTTATCGACCAAGAATTCTAAAGGTAGAATTAGCCAAGAGGTTGGCTTATCAAGTTATAGATAATTGAGTCTTGAGATCATTTATATAATTCTTGAGGGAGGTCAATTGTATAAATGCTTGAGTCTTCGCATTAAACAAGTTTTTGCACTAGACTTAATTCATATCGATGAGTATGCTTATTATTATATTTTTTCTGCTTATGAATGACATGAGGAAAAGTCTTCATGAGTTACACTCACTTCTCGTACAGACCGAGAAGGATCTAAAATTGAGTGGGAGAATGAAGCAAGATGTTCTCATGATTTCCAACAAGAACAAAGGTAAGGGCAAGGCTCACGACGACCTAAATGTAGGGAAGCCAAAGTTTAAGAAGTCAGGAAAGGGTAAGAGTGGGCCTGGTGAGACTAGTAGCTCATAAGGCAAGGCAAAGAGCAAGGACAGTGGCATTGAGTGCCACCATTGCCACAAGACTGGGCATTGGAGGAGGAACTGTCCCGTGTACCGTGAGGACATAAAAGCAGGCCGCGTCACTCATGTTGGTATGTCATCTTATATTCATATGATTGAGATTAACCATGCAAGTTTCGGAACTTGGGTACTTGATACAGGTTGTGGTTCTCATCTGTGTAATCATTTGCAGGGCCTAAAAAATATCACACCTCTCGCAAAGGGTGATGTGGACCTGCGAGTCGGGAATGGAGCAAGAGGAGCTGCAGTCTCAATGGGAACATATGTAATCCAACTCCCGAGTGGATTTGAGTTGTATTTATATAACAGTTACTATGTACCCAGTTTATCTAAGAACATTATTTCTATTTCCGTGCTTGATAAAGACGGTTTTTCATTTTCAATAAAAGACAATAGCTGTATTTTCTCTTTGAATGAAATGGTTTATGGCAAAACAGTTTCCATGAATGGCATTTATATCTTAGATCAAACCACAGAAATATTACATGTGAATAATAAGAAAGTAAAGGTTGGTGACAAAGATCAAACTTATCTATGGCATTGTCGTATGGGACACATAAATGAAAAAACGTGTAAAGAAGCTCATTGAAAATGGGACTATCTCCCCATTTGATTACGAATCATTTGGCACATGTGAATCATGTCTTATCGGCAAAATGACTCAAATTTCCTTCAAAGGTGTTGGAATGCGTGCGAATGACCTATTAGGACTCATACATACTGATGTATGTGGACCTATGTTAATCAACGCAAGAGACGGCTATAGATATTTTATCACTTTCACGGATGATTTGACTAGATACGGATATGTCTACTTAATGAAGCATAAAAAAGAGTCATTTGAAAAGTTCAAGGAGTTCCAGAATAAGGTTGAGAACCAACTGGAAAGAAAGATTAAAGCACTTCGATCAGATCGTGGTGGCGAATATCTTTCAAATGAGTTTGATCAACACCTTAAAAACTGTGGCATAGTATTACAGTTAAATCCACGTGGAACACCTCAATTAAATGGTGTGTCCGAACGGAGAAATCGAACATTACTGGATATGGTTTGATCCATGATGAGTCACACGGTAGTACCTGATTCACTATGGGGTTTTGCTCTTTTGTCAGCTGCTCTTATACTTAACCAAAGTCCGTCTAAAGCTGTAGACAATACTCCATATGAGATATAGAAGGGAACGGTCCCTAACTTGTCCTTTATTCAGGTTTGGGGCTGCGAGGCTTATGTCAAGTGGAGACAGAAGGATAAGCTCGGCCCGCGATCGGTCAAGACATACTTTATTAGTTATCCAAAAGAAATGTTTGGTCATTACTTCTATTCGCCTACCGAACATCGAGTTTTTGTTGCGGCTAGTGCGAAGTTCTTAGAGAAAGAGTTTCTCGAGAACAAGTGAAGTAATAGAACCTTCGATCTGTCGGAGATTCAAAAACCAACAACCGAGCAACCGATGGAAGAAGATGTTCCTTCAACTTCTGCTACGGTTAATATTCCTCAGGAACCTAGGAAGTCGGGTAGAGTCTCCATTCCTCCAGACAGATACATTGGTATGGTCGAGGAGAATGATAGAGATGACATTTTGCTCCTAGAGAGTAACGAACCCGCTACTTATAAAGGTGCCATGACCTGTTCCGACTCTAAGCTATGACTTGAAGCCATGCAATCCGAGATGGACTCCATGTATGAGAATGACGTATGGGATCTTGTTGATTTGCCTGATAAGGTACGAGCTCTTCAGTGCAAATGGCTTTATAAGATAAAGCATTCTGTAGAAGGACAACCAGACACCTACAAGGCACGACTAGTGGCAAAAGGTTTCACTCAAGTGCAAGGATTGCATTATGATGAAATCTTTGCACCCGTGGTTATGTTGCGTTCCATTCGGATAATCTTAGCGATTGCCGCTTTTCATGACTATGAAATTTGGCAGATGGATGTGAAAACCGCCTTCTTAAACGGTTATTTGGAGGAGGAATTGTACATGGTACAGCCCGAAGGTTTCATTGATCCTAAAAATCCTAAGAAAGTGTGCAGACTTAAGCGTTCCATTTATTGACTTAAGCAAGCATCTCGGAGTTGGAATCATCGTTTCGACCAGGTGATAAAAGAAAATGGTTTCACTCGATCGGGCGAAGAACCATGCTTGTATGTCAAGTCGAGTGGGAGTAAGATTGTCTTCTTGATATTGTATGTCGATGACATACTCTTGATTGGGAATGACATTCCTCTCTTATCTTCGGTAAAAGTATGGTTAAAGAACCATTTCCAGATGAAAGATCTGGTTGAGGCACAACGCATATTGGGGATCCGTATCTATAGAGATAGATCACGACGGATGTTATCACTCAGTCAAGAGTCTTATATAGATAAGATTCTTGAAAGGTTCAGCATGACCAACTCCAAGAAGGGGTACCTTCCAATGATTTCTGGGATGCATTTGAGTAAAACTCAGGCACCCAAGACATCAGAAGAGGTCGAGCGCATGAGTCGTGTTCCTTATGCATCAGCCATAGGATCGATCATGTATGCCATGATATGCACACGTCCAGACGTGGCATATGCATTGAGTATGACGAGTCGGTACCAAGGCAATCCAGGTGAAACACACTGGATGGCTGTTAAAAAAATTCTTAAGTACTTACGAAGGACTAAGGATTGGGTATTGACTTATGGAGGAGATACTAAGCTATGCGCAATCGGTTACGCGGATGCTAGCTTCCAAACGGATCGAGATGACTCGAAATCTCAGTCTGGAATCGTCTTTACTCTTAATGGTGCTGTGGTCAGTTGGAAAAGTTCCAAACAGAGTGTTATAGCAGATTCTACAACTGAGTTCGTGTACTATGCCGCTTCAGAAGCTACAAAGGAAGCTATATGGATGTGACAGTTCTTACAAGGACTAACCGTAGTTCCTCGTTCGAATGACCCAATCACCATCTATTGTGATAATAGAGGTGCCATCTTCCAAGCTAAAGATCCTAAGTCTAGCAACAAGTCTAGACATGTACTTCGGAAGGCTCACATAATCCAAGATTACGTGGAGCAAAAGGAGATAGTGATAGACAAGATTTCTTCGGATGACAACATCGCGGACCCTCTCACTAAACCGTTAAAATATGATAAGCATGAAGGGCACATTATTTCCATGGGAATTAAACGTGTTCCTAAGTTGTAGTAGCTGTTTATATGGATTAGATAAATGTCTCTTTTTCATATATTATTCATAACATCATTGTATTGTTTCATATTTTGTTTTTCATGTGGATTGTACGACAACATTGAAAGCCACAAAGTGAACTGAATTACATTATATTTGTTTTGGTCCGTAATCGCCCACATGAGCTGATAACTCTGGCAATTATATTGTGAAGTTGATTGATGGTGGGTTCAACGAGCCATAAGTTAAACGGTTAACTGATCGATCACAAATACGAGTTATAAAGATAACTCTTAGGACATCGTGACAATGTTATGGAGTCCTAAATGTTTAAGAACATTTGGTGCCAGGTCGTGGATTGGACGTTCATAGTGTTCCTAGAGTCGATTCTTTTGACTATCGAATGTCTCTTGAGATTAAGGCAGTTTTTTGGGTGACTTTAGTTTCTTTCTGATGGTCGACCGTAACAGGAGGCTAAGCATATTTTTACTGGGTCATTTCATACTGTGCTTGTATCTGCAGGATTCGAGTTGATGAAAATATCCAACCTTTATCAGGTTTTTTTATTTTTCAGGGCCACTCGAGGAGTTGTAACTGAAATGCATGGCCATGTTCGAATAATGATTCGTTTATCAGTTAAGTTACTCTCTAGTCGGGAAAACCACTATTGATATTGATCACTTGTAAAATACGACCTTTGTGAATACGGACTTTGCCCTCCACAGTTAGTGTGATAACGTGTATAAATCACTTACAGGTTCACAGGGTATACTTAGTATTCTTATCATTTGATTAACGTTTATCGATAACGGTTTGTTTGCTAGAAGTTTGACGTTATTGTCATTTTAATGGCGGTGATCAACTGGTCCCTAAAAGTCACACCTAAAGGATGTGTTTGAGAGATATGATTATATGAAAAATATAATCATATTGATGCCTTATATGACTAAAAGGTTAGTCGATATATATGACTAAAAGGTTAGTCATTGTAATGATGATACGATTATTTAATACGATTAAATAATACTAGCTGAGACGAATTAAATGTTAATTCGTAATTGAGTATAAACTGTTATATCTAATTAATGTATATAATGTAATTATTTAATACGATTAAATAATGTAAGCTTAAACGAATTAAATGTTAATTCGTAATTTAATATAAACTGTTATATTTAATTAGCAAATTATAAATATACGATATTTATAATTGACGTATATATTATACGATATTGTCATAATAAATGATGTCAGACCAGTATTAATAAATCGACTACAAAATGTTGTATGGACTTATTAATATGTGACAAATGACAATTATAATACATACACACATTATACATTAAATAAATAAAAGAGGGAAGACTCCTATCTTGACTCCAATTCCTAAAACAAGTAGAAGAAAAAGAGGGAAGACTCCTCCCTCTACTCTACTACTAGTTGGACGGTCCAAATAGGAGAGGAGGAGAGTTTTATATAAACTCTTCTTCTCTACTTTCTGATCATGACAATTACTTTCACAAAAATTAGCAGTAATTTTTATTCATTCTAGCACAAGCAAAGGCAATTCTCAGAACATCTTGGGTGCAACGATTAGGAGAATATCGATCTCCATATTTGTTCTTAGGCCATATTGCTAGGACCAAAGGTTGATTCTAATATTTATGCTTTTCGTTTATGACTCGCATTTCATATATTATAATTTCGTTATAATCCTTAAATTTCATGTTGAAATATACCGATATTTCCCACATGTACATGTATGAGGAATAAAAGTAGTGGTAAGCCCCACTCTTTTTTCCATTACTTTCTCAACTTTACCTTATACTCCGTATAAGTTTACTATTTATTTTAGAGTCTACGTCTTTTTATGTGTATTTTAGTTTCAGTAAGTCTTACTTAAGACGGGCACAATTCGTCTTAAATTTATGACGAGTCAAATACTATCACATGATGATAATAAAAACAAATAAAAATACTATTTTTTAGGCAACAAGTTGGTGATTTGATATGTATTTGCCCGTCTTAAGAATATCCGCGTTAAATGAAAATTTGTGTTTTAGTTTAGAATTAGAGTCTACGTCTTTTCATGTGTATTTTTTTCACTATTTATTTTGGCTTCATCATAAATTTCATTTGCCTTATATAAGTCATTTAGGTAATTAAAGACATGAGCAAATAAACCCGTACTCGAAAAATCGATTGAAAATACTTGGGGAGTTTTTATAAAACGTTAACAAAAAGTTGCGTCGTTTACATTTTTCCTACTTTCTCAACTTTACCATTGACTTATAAATATAAATCTTATTCTCCGCCTCAGATATTTTCTTAAACTTTAACTTAGATATTGTAATAAAATATACACAAATAAATGAGACAGACAGAAAAGAGGTTTTAATGTTTTATATTGTTGGGCTATTGGAAAAGAGTTGGTCTTATGTAAAATCGATCATTTTACATTGAATTAGTTTAAAAAATCAATTAAAAAAAAATATTACTCTTTTCAAAATATAAGTAGTTCACAAATAAAATTTGATAGACGGTATCCCACTATCTTATTGAGAGATCATTTTGTCATACCCTTGATCTAATTTTGTATCATCCTACTACTATTAAAACACAAACATTTCAATCAATTCTGTGCGATCACATCACTACAACAAGTCTCATTTTCTTTCTTTTCTTTACTGACCCCACCACTAATAATCCACTTCCTTTATTTTCTTTTTTCATTTTTTTCATTTTTCAAAGCTAAAAGATGGTTTTCATATCTCAATTTGTACATTTGTATGATTTACATTACAAATTATACAGATGAGTCAAAATAAAAAAAAATTAGTGCTTCCATATTTTCATCCTTTATATATATAATTGTAACAAGGCATGATTTTGTCTAAAATAGAACTAATCAAACAATGTTAGCAAAATACTCAGTATATATTTCATAATATACCAACTTTAAAATAAAGAAACTTCTAAATAAAAACTGTGAATACATTAACGGAGATATCCAAATTCTAAAAATCAACATTTTTACAACGATTGATATGATTTGAAAAAAATCAAATTTAAATTGATACGAAATGCTACGGAGTATGAAATTTAAATTGATATGATTTGATAACCCAAAAAAAAAAAAAAAAATATCATAACTTTGAGAAAAAAATGTCGGTAAAAAAATTAACTAAAAATTTATAAAAAAAATTCCCAATGCTTTCAAAAAATCAAGTTGGGGAAAAATGAACCTTGAACAGTTTAAATAAATATTTATAAGTGCATGTAGTGAATCTGGAGATTTTAAGCTAAAAAAATGAACCAAAACCAAAACCAAAACCAAATGAAACAATTGTATGATGATAAGATCTGGAGTTTTAATTAAATATTATACCCGAGGTTAATCAATTAAAATCCATGAACCAAGTGAAAACAAGATAGATCTGTCCCAACAATGGATTGAAATAAATAGTTATGTGATTTATGTACTTTTTAAGAATGAGGGTGCAGCAAGGGGAAAGGGTTCTCCATGAACATGTGATTGGTGAAAGGGACGACACAAATTTTGACAGTGAAGTACTCCAAATGAGGTTAAATGGAGTATGTTTGGTAATGGACGAGTTGGGCTTGGTAATATGTAGGTTGCGTTAATATTGTTGCCAATCAAGAATAGAAAAATGTGAAAGCCTAATTATAACTTGGGTCTGTTATATTTTTATAATTTTCAAATATCATCAACGCTTTAAAAAAAACCTTGAAGTATTAAACATAATTATAACAGTAAGTCTTGCTTAACACGGGTATTATCCGTCTAACGCTTAAGACGGGTCAAGTACTATCAAGTGGTGGTAATAAAGACAAAAAATTTGGTATTTTCTAAACAACAAGTGGGGGTGATTTGGTATGTATTTGACCCGTCTAAGCTTAAGACGGATAGTCATCGTCTGAAATGAGAATTTGTCTAATTACAATTCTCTACTATTTTTTGTTAAACAATAAACTAGATAATAAAAGTATGATTTTTCAAAATAAAATAAAATTGAATTAGTGGAATATGTCATATGAGATCTATTATGCAATTAAGCAACCTATTAGCAAATAACTCCAAATGAGGATACTTATCAGAGTATTTATTTAGGTTTTTATTTATAACATGATATTTAATATATGTGTCCGCATATTTAAATATCACTAGATGAATAAATAAAAGTAAATATTTTTACCCTCTATCATTTTCAATCAACAAGTCTCTTTACAATGCATCTAATTAAAATAGTTTTGTGATAATATTCAAATGGAAAAATAAGTGTACCACCATTATAAACTACTTCCTTCATTCGTTTTTTTTTTGTGATGAGGGAACCCGTAACTGCTATATTCGGTTCCCATTAGGTAAACCCTCGGATATACAATAATTTACAAACCACGTATACCAGGTAAGCGACCCAAAATGACAGACTCTAAGTCTAGAAAGCATAAATTCATTTCATAAATATTCCACAAGATTACTTTTCACAAGATTAAAAACTGAGTCATTTGCAAATTTCACCCATTTTAACCACTCCCTCTACTCAATCTAATTATCCCCATTTTTCATAAACTTTGTCCAAAAATAATTGTCCTTTCTAAATTTAACAAGAATAAAGTTAATTATCCAAAAGTAACCTATATTCAACTACTCTTTTCGCCCAGGTCATTTTTTTACCTTTAGTTTTAACACAGCGACGTAGAAAAGAGATCGAAAGAGACCAGTCATTGGTAGATAAATGGATAAAAAATTACGTTTTATCAAGAACTAACACTTATAAATACTTAATTGAAATATAATTTAGTAAACCAAAATCTTAATATGACGGGATATAAAACGTACATAATATAAATTTTTCAGAACCTTTTTGAAGTTAACCGTGTTTATAAAAACATACCCATGCACTGACAGCTATTATAAAATCATACCCGTGCAATTTTGCACACGAATAAAACTGGTATATTGTATTTAATTTTAAGATATATTTAAAATAGTTTTTTATAATCGAAAATAACTAGTTTGGGTGTCCGACCCTGCCCGGGCTAAATCTATTTATCATTTAGCTTTTTTCTTATGATATAAAATTATTACCATTACCTAAGTCATAACTTTACCATTTATAATATATATTTCGATGACGTAACTTGAAATTATAATAAAATATAAAATCCATCAACAATAAATGAGACACATTCACTATTTTCGTTTTAATATCATTACTTTCATGACATCCTTTGTTAATACGGTTACAATCACTACTCGTGCTATTACTATTGTCTCTTTTGTTACTCCCGCTATTTATTAGATTAAGTTCACTAGTCCTATTAATTTTATCAAAATTTTATATTTTAATAAATAAAATATATTCTCCAATTGATTGGTTAGGCTGATTGTTCATATTTTCTACCTTTGTTAGATTGTTACTTCAGTTACTTTAATTCCAAATGTTGTTATTAGTACTGCTATTTTCACTACTCTTGTCGTCATTATTATTGTTGTTATCACTAGTCATGTTCTAATAATGTTCATTTCACCACTCCTATTGCGGATTTGTGATTATATTACTTTCACTACTCCCGCTGCTATACTCTTAGTACTTTTACTACTCACATGGGGTTATTAATATCATATTTACTACATTCAATGTTACTACAATTACTTTCAACTAGGTTTGTCCATTTACAGTTATTTTATGTAAAAATATATAATTGTGTTTAATTTGTCTAACAGACATATTTATCATTTATGATATACTTTTTTATGACATATCTTGAAATTATGATGAGACACATTCAATCCTCTCGTTGTCAATATTATTATTTTCACAACATCTCATGTTAAAACTATTGGATTCACTACTTATGGGGTTACTATAATTTCTTTCACTCTTCTCGCTATTTTTGAGGTTAAATTAACTATTCCCGTTAATTTAATCAAGCTTATATAATTAACTAAATAATATTTTTCTTAAATCGATTGGTTAGTTTATAATTGTTTAAACTTTCTCACGTTGTTATTACTGCAACTTTTATTAAATTCGTTATTATTACTATGACTTTCATTACTGTTACTTTCATTACTTCCGCATTTAATATTATGAATTTCACTACTTCGGCCACTACTAATATTAGTTTCACTAATCATGTGACCATTATTTTTACTTTTAATTGTATTAGACTCATGTATTAAAATAAATATTAAATATTTGATCAGAATGACATTTAAAAGTGTCCATTATTATAATCTAATTAAAGTATATATATATATAAGATATAGTATTAGCTATTGACAATGTTAATTTTGTTACTTACACAACTTTATCAAGCTTATATAATTAAATAAATATTACATACTTGCATTAAATATTATTATACCGTAATTAAAGTGCAATTTTAAATATTTGTTGAAATTTGTATCTTTTAGGAATCTCGACGTATATACCTCTTATTGTTTCCAAAACTCAGCCTGCTTATTTTTTTATACGGAGTATATGTTAAACACTTAGCATCTTTATCCATCCAAACTATATAATATATGAATTTTTATATGTTTATGTCATTTCTTTTTAAAATCCATTAATTTCTTGTGTATATATATAGTATTAGACAAGTTTTAGTTAAAAAATTGGTAGAAACCTATGGAGCTAATTTGTTGCAAGCGAAACTTGGGGGTTTACTTTCACATATAGTATGTAAGTTATGAGGGTAGTTTGCAGCATCGCATATGTAGCCTGATCTTAGCTTGAAACCCAAATTATTGACACTATATGTCCTTTATGTACGTCTTATTTGGCCTCGAACCATCAGTTTAAACACTTTTAGTTGAGATGATCTTCTCAAATGAGGTAGGATGCCCTAGAGACTAACAAAAGATTTGTCTATTAACAAAGCATATTATTCAACCTGTTTGTATCCTAAGACGAATATTGTCGTTTGAAGAGAGACTTGATG